>PVIC010015217.1:0-35491 GCA_004025085.1 Thryonomys swinderianus
AATCAATACCACATACCACAGTGCTGGGCATGGTGGCTCACACCTGTAATCTCAGCACTCGGGAGGCAAAGACAGGAGGATTGCTGAGTTTGAGGCTTGCCTGGGCTACATCGTGAGCTCAGGGCCAGCCTGAACTACAAAGTGAGACCCTGTCTCTAAAAAAAAAAAAAAAAAAAGTCACAATGAGTCACACTGCACACCCACTAGGAGGACTACCTTCAAAAGACACTGTGCAGCAGGTAGGCGGAGGAACTGAAATCCTCAGGTGTGGATCATGGAAGTGTGAACTGCTACAGGCTTGGAAAACAGTTTGCTGATTCCTCAGGATGTTAAACATGATGTAAACTATGTGCTCCCTCAATTTCTCTACTGGGAATATAAGTTGAACATTCCTAATTTAAAAATTTGAAATCTGAAATGCTCTAAAATCTGCACCTATTTGAATGGTGATAAAACGTTTCTTAAAAGTTTTAGCTTTGGTGGTTTTTAGACGATAGGGGTTTTTTTCACATAAGAAATACGTAACGTTTGTTTAGATGTTCCCCAAAACAGTAAATCCAGAACTACTTTTTGTGGCAAGCATGTTGGATATGAGGTGTTCAACTTACATACCCAAGGGAATTGAAAACACAGCTTCCCCAAATTGTAGCCCTTCATGTTCTTGGCATTATTCATAATAGTCAAAAACTAGAAATAAATTTGCTGCAGTTGACCAACAAGCACAAACCGATGTGTTTATACAGAGGGATGCTATTTGGCCTCAAAAATGACAGAGTTCATAGTAATTACAATGTGGATCAACAATGAAAGTTTAATGCTAACTCAAAGTAGCAGACACAAAGGTGATGTATTATATGATTCTACTCTTTTGAAATACTTGAAATAGGCAAACCCATGGAGATAGAAACTAGATCAGGTTTGCCAGGAGTTGGCAGAAGGGAAAAATAAGAAATAATTGATAATATGTATGGGGTTCCTTTTTGAGTGATGTAAATACTCTGAAATTATACAATAGGGATATATACACTTTAAATCACTGTAAGTTTTAGAAAATAATAAATTGCTTAAAAAGCTCCATGCATGGGCATTGCTAGAGGCACATGAAATCATGATCTATAATGGTAGAATAAATACTAAATTTTGGGCCTCATTTAAAGGAAAAACAAACAGTTGTTTTTCACACAAATCTATGGAACTATCAACTACACAATTATTTTGAGATATATTTCTTCCTTTCTAGTTTTTAATCTGAAAGAGAAATAGTTATAAATGTATAAAAATTTCAATTATTCCAGGGCCGGAGGGTTAGCTCAGTGGTTCCGGTGCCTGCCTCGCAAGCGTAAGGACCTGAGTTCGATCCCGGGTTACCACATATAATGCTGGGCGTGGTGGCTCACGCCTGTAATCCCAGCACTCGGGAGGCAGAGACGGGAGGATTGCTGAGTTCGCGGCGGCTTGCCTGGGCACCATAGTGAGCTCAGGGCCAGCCTGAACTACAAAAGCAAGACCCTGTCTCCAAAAAGCAAAAAAAAAAAAAAAAAATTTCAATTATTCCAATTTTGTATCACAGTTATCTTTATTTCAGCATTCCCTTCAACAGTCATCATTTTATACATAAGAGCAATTATGATGCACACAAATTTATGTTTTATTATCCTATAATCACAACATGATGTAATTAACCAAGAAAGTGCCTATTTTTAGCCAAGTTAACAATATTTTCATAAAACAGATAATGTTAAAACTAGAATCTTAGAATATGGATTTCCTTTCTGCTGTAAGATTTTCCTTAAGATTGCCTTCCCTTACAGAAGTGTAACTGTACAGAATCGAAACACATGAAGTAAGACATTTAGCATTTGTGCAGGGCCCAACTCTGCTTTCCAAAATAAGCGGTATTAATATCTGTGTCACCAGGTTTAGGTAAAAACATCACCACCATCAACATGTGCACTGCTGTTGTAGCAAAAAAGTATTTTTTTTTTTTTGCTGGTTAATGTTCTTATAACACTATTTAAAGGTCAGCGCGGTATTATTTGTTTTATTGTTGTTGTTTACACAAGAATGAAGTTAAGCCCTCCTACAGGGTTTTTCATCTAGTGCCAGATGATAATACACAACCACAATAGTAGGTTAATTAAACTAGCAGTGCCCCAGAAAGACTTTTAATACCATCTGTTTGGGAAATCATCACAGCAGAGTCTTCTAACCCACGACACAACACTCAAAATCTCAATCGATGGGTCATACAAAGCTGCTGGCCACATCAGGTCCTTCAGAGAGGAGCACTAAGGAGAACCTTAAGGATGAGATTCCCCTACAACGTGTCTCTTCCCACTTCGTGGTCTATCTGCACTCTCCCCCTCCCCACCCATTCTTCACTTAATTTTTATTGCACAGCAACATAGGCTTCCTAGCACAAATACACTGATGCAAAAAAACCGACTTTTAAAATGATTTACCCACCCCACCCCCTTCGCCTCACACCCATCAAATTCTGACTGGTAACCAATGTTAGGAATTTAATGAGTTTTCTAAAATTCTTCCCTCCATGTTCATAATTCTTCATCTTCCTGGCCCCAGGACCTTCAGAACTCTAAACACCAGCTGACTCACCTCTTAAGGAAAGTACTTCACTGATTTTCTTTTACATTCCTGACTAGAAGTTGAGGTAGTACTTTTCCAAAACTATTTTACTGTTAATGAGCTCAAAATTTTAAAGTTGGAGATTAATTAAAGTCTGAGATAGGATCCTAAGCATCGTTCCATCTATACCTGGGCCAGGAAAAGAAGGCTGTATAAAGCATTCTAGAGTCTCGGTACCTGTGAATCCCTGTACATCCCTAGACCCAGAGTAAGCTCTGAGAATTCTCATTCACTAAGCATCAACGTCTGCAAGGTTCTGTTTACAGGAAGATGTCGCCATAAACTCACCGCCACATACAAACACAAATATGCCCTCGGTTACTCTCCCATCCACCTGCGGCCAGGACCAGTCCTCGCATGTCACTGAGGAGCTGTACATGGCCGTGATGAAAGGTGTCTTTGTGGCTTATGCATTGCCTTTTCATATGAAGACAAAGTAGGTGGAAAATAACATGCAAGGTAGTCAACAATAAAGACGATCATAAAATGATAGAAAATAATGAGGAAAGAATGAGGTAACATGACAGCCATGTTCAGGCAACTCCCCTCATCCCGCGGGGAATGTGCTGAAGACTAAAATGCAGGGAATACCTGATCTCTGCGTTTGAAGTGGTGCCGGGGTATTGCGCCACTGTACTTTTAACCGTACACCTTAGCAGAAGCATTTATTTATGGGATGTAAAGCAAATACGAAGCAGGCTACACCATCTGTAGGGCATTCACAGGTTTCCTGTATTGCAAACTCGAGTCCCACTCTGAAAACATTGTGATTCTGGGACTAGTAATCAATTTAGTTTAAGCATCAAAATGAAATCCTTCCGAATGTCAAGGGAATGGTGCTTAGAAATTCTCAACATAGATATTAACAGAGAGATGACAAACATTTCAGATAGTCCTCTAGGAGTACTTTTACTTATAGTCCTCATGAGACAACCCTGAAACCTGTCCATGAAATAGTCAACTAATTTATTCTCCCTTTATAAAAATAAATCTAAATTTCTGACATTATAAGCAAATAGTTCACTTTGGTTGTATGTGTTGATATTGAAAAGATCAGAACAACATTTAACACCAGAAGTCTGTGGTTCAATTTCATGTATTACTTCTGTCAAAATACTGTTCAGAGTGTGGTAGTGCATCTTTTTACCCAAAATTTACATCATAATAAATTTGCTTGAGAAGTTTTAGAAGCGTACTGGGCTTAACAAAAATCTTACCAAGTTAAGAACAAAGAACTTGGAGAAATGACTATTTAAGAAAACAATACAACTTTTCAAGCACGTCTTTATAGAAGGATCCAAAACCATACTTAAGTCTAATCTCCAATTTTTAATTAAAATATTGATGATAGTTTAAAGACTATTGTAAATTTTCTCTAAATAAAATACATAGAAAATCTAGTATACTTCTACCCAAAAGTAATAAGTTGTTGAACTGACAGAAGGGAATAACTTAACCAAGCAGTATAAAACCACAGCCTTCATAATCAAAAATATATAAGCTTTATCTTTAAGAGGAAAGAGCAAACTATTATTTTCTGATGAAATCAATGTAATTATCTAACTTTTAATTTATTGTAATTCATGGGAGGGAAATGAACACCCAGAGGACAAGTAGTATTATAATTAGGATGTTAAATCTTTGACATGGGTATTAGATTTAGACATTAATGGATCACTTTCATGCAAATATAATTAAATTTCTGTACTCACAGAAGTATGAATTATACAAAGTAACTTTTAAAATCTAAAATGTTTCTATGATTAGCTTAAGCATTTAGTCTGTGCATTTGCTTTTAAAATTTCATAGTCTAAAACATTAAAGAAATTCAGATACACTTAAAAGTTAAGGTAACAAAAGTGGCCACTTATGAAAATTTTAAAAATTGCATTATACCAAAAAATCTTTTTGCCACTCCTAGGTTCAAGTCATGCTGTAATGACCTAAAATGAGAAAGTAACTTATTCTCACAGGGTATAAACATTCTTTTTAGCATTGCCTTAAGCTATTTGCTTAAAATGAGTTTTCAGTTCGTGCTGTGTAAACCATATTCCAACCCTTATTACAAACAGGTTTGTTGTAACAGTTGGTGCTGAATCAGTCATAATCTCACCCTTGTTCTATTATTATGATTAGAGAGACTTGAGGCAGTGAAGAGGCCTGGAAAAGGATTCTTGGGAAAACATAAAAGCAGGTAACTGATCATGCACTCTCTGCTCAGTGCCTTTGCTCGTTCTGGTCACCTAACCTCTCCTGGGCTCCGTCTTCACAGAGAGTGAACTGCACAGGGTATCTCTGAGTATTTTCACCTCAACCACGTGGCGCCCATGGATGAAACCTTACTGTAAGAGACTATCATGTGATTTAATACTCTTTTGCACACTGATGCTTTGTAATAAAATCAGCCAAGATTGTAACAGATAAAATGTAATATTACTGTACGTGTAAACTCTGGTACTGTTTGTGATTTTTGTTTCAGAACTACATATTTAACTGTCATCTCTTGCTAGGGTCACATAAACATAAAATTTTTCAAAATATCTAAGCAAGAGACTTTCAAAACTCTACAAGTTAAATCTCATCAGCAACTATTTAGCCCTTATACTGTTAAATTTTCTAAGTTAGGGCTGAAGATTTGTCTCAGTGGTTCTGGGGCCTGCCTTCCAAGTCCAAGGTCCCTGGTTTGATCCCAGGTAACCACATACAACAATACCAGGCATGGTGACTCACACCCACAAGCCATCAGTACCACACACCACAGTGCTGGGCGTGGTGGCTCATGCCTGTCATCCCAGCACTCGGGAGGCAGAGGCAGGAGGATGGCTGAGTTCGAGGCTAGCCTGGGCTACAAAACGAGACCCTGTTTCAAAGATAAATAAATAAATAACTTCTAAGTTAGAAAACATTTTTTTAATGGATTTCTAATCTCTCTACAAAGAAAGGGAAGATTTGGAAACTTGGCTCAGATCACTATATCAGGCTGACAACTGGCCAACGAGAAGAACGTGGATCCTTTTGGGACAGTGGAAATCTACAAGCCTCATTTTGCTATTATTTGTGGGCATTTTGTACGCAATTCTTAATTTTCTCTATTTCAGGGGTGTGTTAAGAGTCTAATCAGTTTCTAGAACTGAAATACAAGAGATTTGATTCTAGGGCATTTGCAGGGGTGAAACTACCCCAGGGAGAAGTCTTAACAAGACCTGATTCAGGACATTTGACCATGAAATTTCATTCACCACTAAGCGTGTGTCTTCCCAAGGACATGTCATGAAGGGTTAGGAGAGCTAGAGCCTGCGAGCCTGCTGTGTTGTTTTGTATCTGCCGCACTGAATATCTAGTGCCTGAGCTGTGTACAGTTTTGAGTCATAACAATAAAACATAAGCTGTGTGAACACGAACCGAGAAACAGACCGTGCACTGTATTTCCTGCTCATATGTCGTCTCAGCTGCTCCGCGCTTTACTCTTTCAGCTGAAGAACATCCATTTATGACGCCATGCTCATCAGTGATCATTCTGCTCTACATTTCTACACAGCATTGCCGGGAGTCTGTTGTGGATTTGATGGATGGCCAGCCGGGGACAGCACGTAACCCGAAAAGGCATAAACACTCACAGATGTCTCGTCATGCAGATGAGTTAAAATCAAAGAGAATTAGAGCTGGATAAGAAAGACGTGATCACACAGCACATCAGGGGAGTATAAACTTGCTTTTTCTTCACCTTTTTCATCCGAATGGGCTTTCTTCTCATTAAAATAAATAGTCAAACCAGAAGGTCTTCATTTGTTTCCTTAAACTAGTAGGGACTTTTCCCCCTCTAAATGTAAACCCTACATCAAGAAGACACAAAGCAGAAATCCTGTTTATTTCTAAAGACATCCAAAAAGCTGTCCAAATCCAAATTAGAGCGTACGGAGTGGATTCCAGCACTCCTATCCCCTAGCACCCCCCGGCCCCCCACCCACATTGTTCTGGCTTGGGTAATCTGTTTATATTTCTCAGTGTAGGAACAACTGGATTAAAGCCAGTTTGTTTTACACTCAAACCGGCTAGCTGCAAACAAGGCAGCTAATTTCCTGTCTCCTTATCCCCTCAGTGATTTTACACTATTTGTCAGGTGACTTCTGGCTGCCATGTTTCTTACATATTAATTTTTGCTATTATATATTAACCACTTTATACACAGCTGGGTGTATACAAACATGGTACAGTTCCTATCCGTCTTCGGTTTGCCCATCTTTGTGAGACAATTTCACATTGTTGATCGAGGTTACTCACATGACCACTTGTGAATTTCACTCCTCACTACAGTCAGTATGCACTTAATTGCTTTAATATTTTTGTCCACAAATATAAACAACTAGTTATTGCTATTTTCTCATCCAGTCTTGGAACAGATGAACATTTTGAACTGGAAAACTAATTCTTTTTTAACTGGTAATAGTTCTTGCACACTGTGATACTTTAAAATGAAAAGTAAAGACATTTTATTTGAATGTTCTATCATATAATTAACTTTAATTTGCTTGTAAATATAAATTCATCCTTATAGTTGTGCCATTTTAATATTCCTTATGCTGTTTCCATATTCAATATAATTCTTATATTATGATGTTAATTATGAGGGTAACTTTATAGCATTGTTTATTTGCTTAACAAAAAATAAATGGCAGGATTTCAAATCAAGATAAATGAATGAAGCTTAAAGATCGGGGCGCTTTGCAGATTTAAATGCCTAAAAGTAGATATTATTCAAGGCAGTCTCTCTTCAATAGACTTGAAAGACTGAACTTTATAGAATTATATTGAATATGGAAACAGCATAAGGAATATCAAAATGGCACAACTATAAGGATTAATTTATATTTACAAGCAAATTAAGGGTCACAGCAGAGAAGGCTTAGGCTAATTATTCACTTCAAACTATTATCATCTGAACCCATTTTCTTGCACAGGTTTAGGGGAAAATATTCCTTAGATTTGATTTGGAATTGTTAGCAGAAAATTGATTTTAATATCCATATACCTATGCTTTTTCCTATGCTACAAAAATACTATTACAACCTCAATCAGGAAAAGTGCCATTTTTGTTTTCAAATTTAAAAGCCTCTTCTCACATTCTAATTTGGTTTCCATTTTCAGATGGAGTCATGCACTTCTCCTCATGATTTTGAATAATTAGCTTATAAAGACCAACCTCTCCTTAAGCTCACATATGTCAAGAATATAAATTAAATTGGGAATTTTACATATAGGTCGTACATTCTGCCTGGTGGGCCATAAGTGAGAAAATAGTAGATAAGAAGAAGAGTGTAAAAAATCTCAAACAAGGAGCAAAATTATATAACTTCACCCTTTTAAAATTTACAATTATTGATGATTTACATGTCAATCTAACATAAAGTCTGCCTAGTTCTCTCTAATGTAACTTAATTTGTTCAATATGTAATTTTTTTAGTAACTCTAAGGCCTGCACTAACCAACATGTGAAAACATGTAGAACGTGGGGATTCTCTAATCAAGAAACTTAACTTCAGCGTGATTACAGGACACAGACGTTTGCTTGACTGCTCCACCTCATTTGACAAAGAACAGGTTTGGGGGAACCTGAAACATAAATCCAGGGCCGGGAGTACTGTGGTAATCCTACTACTTGTCTGCATAAAAGCTAATGATATCAGTCTCTCTGCAAAAAGCAGAGCAATACAATTCACTTATCGCACAATTCAAGGAAAAAATGGATCACCACAAGTGTGCTCCAGTAGTGTTTTTAACTGTTTTAACAAACATGTTACATGCAGTAGCCCATTATGTGCTGATTTTCTAAATGCTTCTGGAATAGCCAGTATGTGGCAAATTTCTGTGGGAGCCGTGACAATAAGCATAAAGATTCAAGACACTAGTAAGGAAGACAGCTGAGGAAACACGAATTTCAAGTCAGGAACTTGTGCCCTAGAATTGGGGGGTGGGTCTCCGGATGAAGACAGGAGGCACCCAGAGAGTGCAGGGTTCAGGGTCGGACCTGTCATGAGCACTGAGGGAAGACCGTCAGTGTATATGAGCTAGGAAGCTTACCATGTTTGTATTTTTAAAAAGCTGAAGATGATGGAAAGATTGGAAAATGGTGTAGAAAAATATAAGATGAGGTGTAATGGTCTCAGGAGGAAAAATAGTGATCTGAACTAAGGCTCCAGAGGTTAGAAAGATGGAGAGAAGGGATTCAATCTGAGATTGATCAAGAGAGGTACAAGAGATGTGCTAAAGTGGCGGGGTCAATGCTGAGGTCGGTGAAGACAGCTGCTCAGCTGCCTGTAAGGAGCCTGCACGATGGTTCGGTCTCACCTTTCATGCAGGTGAGCATTCATCACATACGTGGGTCATGGCTGTGCCCAAAATCACCTCAGGCATTTGATAGATGGAGCTGTGAGATGAACTCTTGCACCGAAGCCTAAGGCACAGATCATCTCTCCTGCACTCAGCCATTTGACAAACACACTTTTGAGAAACCTCTGACTGTTCCACTCTATACTGGAACAAGGAAGACAAAACCAGTTAAAAATGGCACGTAAGAATGAAAAAAAAAAAAAAAGTAAGTGCACAGATATGGTAAGAAGGACCCAGAATTCAGGTGGACTAAAAAACAAGTAGCCCAGTTGGGACTGAGAAAAAATGAAAAGTATGACCCAAGAAGGAGCTGCTGGAAGAACCACGCCCAGGCGCCTGGTCCCCGTGTGAGTCCTAAGAAAGTCTGTCCAACACCGATTCCCACAGGGGACAACGCGTACTGACAGAAGAACGTTTCTCTTTTGAAAGACTATTTTCACTGTAATGTGGAAAAATGGACTGAGGCTGGATAAGGACGTAAATAGGCATTGCTTACTGAAAAGTAATGTTAGAGTATTACAGTGAATGGTGCAGGCAGAAAATGAGAAATTTAGAAGATAAAAGCTACAGAATTTGAGAAAAATGTAAGGAGTCAGAGAGAGGGGATTGTCAGATTTCTGGCTCACATTAAGCACCACTCAGTGACACAAATAATACCAAAAATGGAGCATTTTCATTGCAGATAGAGGAGACATTTTTGAGGAAGATATAAAATATATATGGGAATATATAAATATAAACACCTAATCATATATGTAGTGTGTTCCAAAAGATTGGTTTGCTTGACATAAAGGTGAGGGCTTCTGTTGACTTTGTGAAGTAGAAAATAATGCCAGAGATGAGCCAGAAAGAAGCAAATTGAGGTTTGTGAAGATTTTTTTTTGTTATCTTAAATTATATAATGAATTGTCTGGTGACAATGGACGTTGTCCCTACAGTGATGTTGTCAAGCAAGCAGAGGCAACTATGAGAGTGAAGCTTGTTTATACTATGCTGTTCTCTCTGGTTTGGGGTAAGAACAACATATACGACTGTCTTCTTCCAGGACTGGAATGTCATAAGAGTATGATAAAAAAAAATAGAAAGTTATTTTTTAATAAGAATATAATTGCCACTATTTTTTAATTTTTATTGGTACATTGCATATATACATCATGATCACATTCAATATTGGGAATTTGTACCAATATATGACATGATTTAATTCTCATTTTTCCCCTTCCTCTCCCCACCCCATAACCTCCAACCCCTAAATACATAAGCTTTCTTTCCCTTTCTTATCACCATCACATTTCTCTTTACCTCTCATTACTCACCCCTCCAACCTTTCCCTTTGAATATTTTCTATTTCACAATATCCATCATACATTCTACAATTCATTAACATCTTCAGTTTCTCATCTCAGAGAACAGATATGATATTTACTATTAACTATAAAATTCATCCTGGATAAAAAGGAAAGGAAGAAAGGAAAAGCCTAAACTGTTGGAGAAGTTACTTCTCACAGTATTAAAGAAGAGTTAAAATGGCAATAATAAAATAAGCAAGAGCAAAAGAAAAATATGTTTAAAAAGGAAACAAGTCATGTATATATGTATGTATATATGAGGGGATGTAGGTTGGGTAGGGAAATGGGAAAAATGAGAATTAAGTTGAGTCATATACTCGCACAAATTCTCAATATTGAGTGTGATCATAATGTGTATATAAAATGTACCAATAAGGAATTCTATTAAAACAATGAATAAACAACAGCAGTGTGAAAGATCTCATTTAGGAATTTAAGAGCAGTTATGGATATGGATTGGGCTCTATGTGATTATGTGAGATAGAAGTGGAATACATTTTAAAAACCATATAAATGAAGTTATTCCAAAGTGTGAATATAGGCTTGGCCTTGAAATAATTTAAGACAAGGGGAAGACTTGTGTATTTAGGTACGTTTTTCTTTTTTAAATGAGAAATAATCAGGTCACGCTTTATCAGAAACCAAGAAAAATCAGCAAAAAAAACTTGATTTCCAAAGATGCAAGAGTAAAAGGGCATCATAGGCTGAATTGTTTCATAAAAATTCATATGGCAAAGTCCTGTCCCCAAAAGCTTGGAATGCGACTGGTTGGACAGAAAGCATCTGAAAAGGTAACCGGGTTTAAATGAGGTCATTCGCACAGAACCATATTCAAGTCACCTGGTGACCTTTAAGGAAGATACTAACTAGGTCCAGGGTCCCCACAGAGGGAAGACGACCTGAAGGTACAGAGGGAAGATCACATTCACGTGACAAGGGGAAAACCCTCCAAACAAATGTCAACACCTTATCAAAAAATTCTACCCTTCAGAACTTTGGTGCAATGAATTCCACTGTCGAAGCGACCTAGTCTGTGTGCTGTGTGACGTCATCCTGCCCAACTAACGCAGCGCAGGGCCAAGGATCCGAAGAAGGCAAGACAGCTATCAACTTCTGTTCCAGGCACCGAAGTTCTGGGGTCTGGAGCGAAGTGAAACCACAGAAAAGCATTGCAGAGGAGATTCATCCTCAAGGTCTCAGCTACAGCAGAGTCCTCAGGGAACAGTTTGAAGATGTAGAGGATAATATGTGTACTCATAATTCCAACTCAATTCAGAGACAGAAAAATTAAAAGGGATCAAACTAGCATTTGATGCCAGGATATAAGCCAGTGGGCATTTTTCTATGCACTCCCAAGTATAAACTAAATAGTTTAATTAAGTGCACTGTTTAGATCAATCCAGATTTAGATTGCCAGTTTAGATAGCAGCTGGCGTAAAACAGAGGGGAGTAACTACAGACCGCTTTTGCGTTGTGGCTATGTTCACACAGATCTCAATTTGGGATACTTAATGGAATACATTTTTAAATTTTTATTTTGCATTTTCTTTCAAGAGAATGAAAACGGAAGGCAGGCACCCTCACCGCCCTGTGAAAGAGAGAGCTTCACTTAGAAGAATGATAGTGACCTTACAGGCAAAGGTAAGTATGAAAAAGGAACAACACGCTACCAAATGCAAAAGCTTTCTAAGACAAGTCTCGAAAAGTTAAGGTGCCCTAACTGCTTCTAACACAGTAGTGTAAGATGCAAGTTAATTTGATAAAAAAGAACATTTCATACGGCAAACTGAACTGACTTCTGAAGAGGGAGATGCGAGGTAGAAGCTTTGGAGGGTTCTTGCAAAACACAGGCAGTTACTCTCGGGAGTAATTAGATAACTTTTTGTTGACGACTGGACAAATATCTTTATATCTAAATCTACTTGAAGAGGGGAAAATCTAGACATTTCAAGGAAGAATATTTTCAAAAATAGTTTCAAGAGCATGACGGTCCAGTACGTGAAGCAGCAATTCTGTTCTGTGCAATGGATCAGAGAATATGAAAAGGAAAATTTAAAAAGGACACGCAGAAAACTTAATCCACCAAAGGGAAGCCAGTTAAAAGCTGGTGAAGCTTATTTTAATAGTCTATCCCCTGTGTAAAAAAGCCATGATCACCACGATAGCAACGGGAAAGTTTATTGTTTATTTGGTTTGACTGTTCACATGATGGACGGTTTGGGAGGGACCTACTACATGCTCTTGATGAAAAACCCAGAAAGAATATCAAAATATATACCCAGGAAATAAATATCTAAGTTTTATAGAAAGAAAAAGAAGCTTTGAAAATTATATTACCAGTAATACAATATTCTTCCTACTAAAAATAGAAAATAAATGTGTATAATAAAATAGAACTTTTTTTTTAAATTACTTAGAATTTGGAGGAAATGTGGGTAAATCATGAGAAAACAGAGGAACTGAGACAGTGCAGCTTTCCTGTAGAAGTACAGGAGGTGGAAAGCGCTTTTCGGAAGCTTCTCAATATCTAATATCTTATTGCTTCAAAACTAAAACTGAAGGGAAACACAACCTTGTGAAATACAGTTTCGTCCCTGGAATCACTTGAAAGCACAAGCTTAGAAATGTGAACAGCAGCAGCGCTTTCAACTCAGTAATCTGTTGAGAATTGGTCCCTAGTTAACTGGATGAACATACCAGGAAAAAAAAAAAAAACAGAAAGTAGCAGGAGGGAGGGGCATAGTTGCACAGGGCAACAATTGAAGGGCACCTTTTCTAAAAATAAAAGAGCCCGTGTTCGGCCACATGTGGGATTAAGACACATGGCCGGTAAGTGTGGCGCCTCTGAGTGGGAGCGCACGACTGGACAGCACTGGCGGACGGTGAGCTTGGAGGCCACAGAGGGTTCACGGTGAACCAGTGTTGGAATGTGAAGCTGATACAGAGGTATTTTTACTTCTTATTCACACATGCTAAGTTTGGAGCAGTGAAAGAACTGAAAGCCTGGGCGAGCGCGATCCCGTCAGGAGCGGAGGGACCACCCCCTCCAGACGGTCCAGTGAGCCATTTATTAATACCTCCCTTGGTAATTACTACGCGGTAGCGGGATGGCTGCATTCAGGGTTTAATGTCTTTAAATTTTAACTTCTCCTATAAGGAAGCAAATTTCAACTTTGTGGTTTGATTTTTCCTAAAATGTTGGTGTTCGATTCATTTGTTAATAGCCCCTTTTGCAAAATTAAATTGAGCATTCCGAGTTCTCAAACTTTCTAGTGCAACAGGATGAACAAGAGATTCTTCAAAAGTTGAAATAGTTAACCAAATAACAATTATGTTTCACCCTAATATGCAAACGGCTGGGAATCCATCCCTCCAAAATGAAGCACCATATTCTTGTTGGCCATAACCTTTCTGGGTGGTGCCAATGGCTAAGAAATGATAGAATGATAAGATACATTGGGGAAAATATTCACCAGCCATCATGGCCTAGCAGAGCAACCTCGTGTAAGAGCTAAAAATATAATTATGATTCCTACAACTGACTTTTGATCTAGTTGTTCCCTCTACTTAATTGTGTATCTTCAAAACAGGTGTACTCCCTCCACTGATTACCATGATTACTGAATGCAAGAAAAGTCAGTCCGTGTGCCCTATTAAATCGTAAGAGTGAAACTGATTTTAGGTAACATTGAAATTACTCTCTCAGGTCAGACGAAGCCATCTTCGATCCAAATGTACCCATTTGGTATTTTACTTCTCCCCAGGCTCACATCTTGCCTTGGAGAGAAAAAGGAAAAGGTTTCCGACATGGTACAGAGCACCAGCCCTGAGGCCAGCGCGTCTGGACCCAGACTCCGCTCACGGCGTAACCGCAGCGAAGGCAGCTTCGGTTCTGGCTCGTGCCGAGTCGCAGCGCTGTCATGAGGATCTAATGCTTCTGTACACAAGTGACGTACCTAGGGGTTTGCAGGGGTAAATGCTCCCTTTCTCAGATGCATGATCTATACTAGGAAAGATGGTTTTTATCTAAAAGAACTGATGAGGACTAGGGAATTGTGGGCCTCACTGAACCATTTTTCCTTCAAAAACAAAGTCCTTGTTTCACATCCGCTCTGGAACGTTGGGCTCAGGGTGGCGCACCTGCGGAGGACGCGCATGCGCCAGCCAGAGCAGCCCGATCCGGCATGTCCACTGCGCTCTCAGACTTCAGGAGCAGAGACCCCACGGAAGCCCCAGCTCTGTCAAGCTCTGAGGCAGCCTTTTATTTTTTCCCTGATAATCTGCATTAGAAGATTAGCACATGACAAAGTTATGGAATAGTCTATTCCAAAATAAATAAACTCACTAATTAAACCTTGGGAACCTTATGAGACGGGAAGGAAAGGTACGTGTTAAGACTCATTGTTTAGGCATTCCTGATTTGATAAGGATAAAAATACAGCACCATTAAAATCTTACTATCACATATTTTTAGTGTTTATAAAATTAAGACATGCCGAGAGAGAAACAGAACACAATTAAATATCATTCGATGAATAAAGAAAATATGGCATTTATACACAATGGCCCATGTCTCTGCCCTCACAGAGATAAACTTGAGTCTTTTGCAAGAAAATGGATGCACCCTAAGACAATAATGTTATGTAAAACACATCAGATACATAGCTTAAATAGTGCAAAGAACAAGATAAAAGATAATATTAAACAGGTAGAATTATTTCAGCAGGGACAGGAACGAGATGGAGGGAGGGGATATTAATTTACGGGAAGTAGATGGTAAAAGAATTAAGATACATTTTGGGCACAAACCAACTCATCAGTAAAATAAACATTATGTACTGCAAACAAACAACCAAATATTAAAAGTTTAAAAATTTTATACAAAAATGAATTTCCACTCCTTATCATCAACAAAAAGATACAGGATATTTTGAGTACTTCATTCAGCAAAGTGTTGTTCACTGCCTTAAGGGATGTTTCTGTTATAACAAGATTTTTATTTACAAACAAAATCCATAATTGTCATACTAATAGATTACTAAGTAATTTAATCCAATTAAAATAAAAACAGACAGTGATTCACTCACTCACAACCTTCAAATATTAAAGAGTTTGGAAATTCTAGATTTCAGGTCTCGACAAAAACTCCAGTAATAAGATTGTCCCAAATCTCCCCGCATTTCACTGTATGCACTTTAATCAGTATATTTCATTCAATAATCAAACAATATGTGAAACATTTTTGCTGAAAAGTCCTATGCTTAACTTCCTTTGCTGAATTTTATCCTTAAATCCAAAACTTTTGTAATTTTTAACAAAGTACAACAGCGATCAACTACTTCCTCAAAAGCAAACTGCCAAAGTTGATCTAATCACTGTTCCCAGGAAGTTTCTTGCGTGTCTGTCTCTGGCATTACCCTCCCTGAACAGGCACCAAATAAGAGTAAAAGCTGATAGGGCCCAGCCATTAGTACGACTTCCTCAGCCTGTTTATTGTTCATGTAAACTACCTTTACTGCTTGATCTTAAGTGTCCAAAGGGGCTTGTAAAGAGTCTTCTCCCGAAGAACCTTTAAAAAATATTTTGTACCTGCATTCTTAACAGGGAAAGGACATACTGGAAGGAAAATTGATCTTATGTAACAAGAACTTTCTATTTCTCTGACACAGTAAAAAGCCAGGCGAAAGGACAAGGTGAAAGTCATCTTTCAAATAAGTCAACTAAACAGACAAGTATGTAAAGGCTGATTTCACTTCTCTTGCTCTGCTATTGTTGAACAAAAGCATTTTACAATAATCCAAATATTAATATATTAGTGAATTAAATTATAATTTATATCACAAACTTATGATAGTACTTAAAAAGGAATCTGTAAGTTACATATATAAATGGTTCAAAATAGGTTAAATAAATAGGTTAAATAGAGCAAATGTATTGTGATTCAATTTTATTGCTGCATCCAAATTTTCAAAGGGTATATATACAAATAAAAGACCCTTTTGAGACAAAATAATTTAAGCTTTATACATTTTCATCCTTTCCTATCCAACAAAAAAAAATCAGTTTATTTTATGTATTTTCCAGTGGATAGAAAAGAATAGGGAAGCAAATCTGGCTCTTGGAGTATGTATTTCTTCTCTGTGTTCTCTTCTGAGCTAGCACTCTAGTGCGGAATTAGAATTAGCCAATTTTTTTTTTAATTATAACCTCTTATAGATTTAGTCCATCTACAAGAGGTCAAGGAAACTGGACACGTGCAGATAATTGCACTTACTAGTTATATTTTAGGGCCTTTTACAATTGAAGTAAAATTTGTTGAGTTAGAATTAAAGGGCTGCCCTCCTTATGTTGAAATACGTAATAAACTGGCATCGCTCTTTCATGCTTGTTCCACACCGGTGTCAAAGCCGATTTAAACTGCTATGTGTCTTGTACCTGGTGATGGAATGCAGCAGCCGGTTCCCAGGGATCCCTCTGAGGCCCAGCACAAGCCCAGGGCACTTCTGAGGCATTTCCAACGGTGAAACAGCACTACACTGGGCAGCCATTGCATAAGAGAGAAAAGTCACAAAAAAGACTAGCACAGAGGCAAGAACTTCTAACCACCAGCCTCTTCCCACAATCCCACTGTACACAGATCCCCTACTGTTGCTCTACTATTAAAACTATCATGTCATCTACTGGTACAAATTCCCAATATTGGGTGGGATCATGATGTGTATATACAACGTACCAATAAAGATAAAAATAAACTTAAAAGAAAAAAACTAATCTGGCCTGACTGATAACACATGACTATAATCCCAGAACTCTGGGTAGCTGAGGCAGGAGGATCAGGGTAAGACCAAGCAAAACCCTGTCAGAAGTAAATAAATGAATGAATGGATAAATTCATGTTCTAGAATAGAAATTCAAAGCAAACAAAGCAGACACATGGAAGTGAGTATGAGGCTTTCATTTCTAGTGGTCTCCACCATTTATACTTTGTTCTTTTTTGACAAATGCTTCTCATTTGTGCTAGATGACTGTCACCGTAGTCTCTCCTCGCTCTAAGAATGGACTGGGAATTAGCACAGTGGTTCCAGTGCCTGCCTCGCAAGAAGCAATGTGTGTGTGTATGTATGTGTGTATGCACATGCACAAGTGTGTGTGTGTGGTTTTGTTTTTATGGCAGAAAGCAGCACTAGATACAGGAGAAAAAATATTTTTGTGGTCACAAAACTTTAAAAGCCACAACATTTTGAATAGTTAATATTTCCATCTGTATGCTAAATAGACTTTGAACTACTACCAATAGACTCCATAAACATTCATTCGTACATTAGATCTGTTTTCCATTCCAAACTGCACAGATATGCAAAGTTTCTTATGGAAAAAAATGGATGATTTTACTGGATAATTATTGAGCTGCCCATAATATAGCCAAAAATTACATATAGTTGCAAATACAGAACCTTCTTTTAAGGGATTCAAAGATGTAAACTTGTTGCCTTCTAGCTCTGTATTTCTAACAGAAAAAAAAATGATACTTTTGGATGGAGGAGGTTAATAAGCCATGCATAAGGCAATTGCCAGAAAATAAAGCATATTTAATTTTATTTAACATCCAGAGTGCCAGTACTTTATGAGAAATGTAGTCCCACTGAAATTATATGGCAATGATTTGCAGAATTTAAATCCTATAGGAAGAATTCATTCCCCTGTACGTTCATCTAATTGAATATTTTCCACTGACGGCCAAACAAAGATTGTATTACTTGGCTAAGAGCCAAGCGTGAGCTTCTGAAGTGTTGTAAGCACTGTGTTCGGAGCGCTCCGCGGCTGCAGAGTATTTAGGAAGCAAAGCCGCGCAGAACAGAGAATGTCGCAGGAACCCCTTGTTGAACCTGAATCCACAGCAGCGTCTCCTCTGTCCCTAAGACTGGAGCTGTGCGTTTGGAGACAAAGAGCTGCTTCGGAGATGAGATGGTTGCCTTAGGGGCTCACTCCGGTAATTAACCCCAAGTCAGAACGCTCCTGTCTGACGCGCACCCCAAACCCTGCACTCTTCGTTATTCTTCCTCCAGCCCCCTAGCGAGGTGCCCACACCTGTGAGAGCTGCGGCTTGGAGCGCGAGCTCTGAAGACGCTGGGAAATAGGCATATACGTGATCGTGTTTAAAGTTTACATTACAGACTCACATACATATATCACTCTAAGTAGACAAAATAATTTTAGAAAAATATTTAAGAAATAATTATAGAGTGTGTAAATGGTGAGTGGAATTATTAGACACATTCCCCCTCCCCACTCCAGGTCCCTTTCCAAATTGTTCATTTTGTGAGTAAATATGCAATTAAAACATTGAAAAGCTGGTTTATAAATATTTATGTATAGAATTTAAAATCTTATTAAATTTACTTCTAAATAGAACAACTAATTTTCTCTGAAAAAAAGATCAATTTAGAAAGAAAAACCCTCAGGGTATTTATAGGCTTAATAAGACTGGTGAAAAAAATCAAAAGTTTGATTTTCTTATGCTGTTTACACATTGCAGATAAAATTTAACTTTTATGTAAAATGTATTTTATGATGGGATAGTTTACCCAGAGAGCACAAGGACTCACATAAATAAATATTTTCATTTACCCGGTGATAACCACATTCTGTCATTCTTAGTTAATTGAGCTATTTTCTAATAGCGAAGTGGCTACCCCACACTGGAAACTTCGACATGTGCTTTGAGGGTTATAACCCACAAATTAAAGAGAACCAGGAACGATAATAAGATAATTTTACAGGATCTATGTAGTTTATGTAGTTGCTACATGAAAAAGAAGTAAACACGGTCAGAGTTGAACCACTCCTAGAAAATTCAAGCCACCAGATACCTTAAAAAAACAAGCCTCAAGGCTGAAGTTCAGGGACGAGTCTAAGGCACGTGACCCCGTTACCAAACCATGCCCCTTCTCTCTCAAGATCAATGAGAAACATAAAAATGACCTCCCTTCAGATGGTCCGTGAAGAGAGTTCAAAGAGCAGTAAGGGAAAAATCAAAGGACGGTGGCGTCCTGTGAGGACCAGAAACCACACTTCCCTCTGCTCTTTGGCAGGGAAACTGTTACTTCGTGAAAACTCAGCCCGGACACTAACTCTCCCGGTGTCAGAGTTTGTTAGTCGGTATCCGCTCCGATCACATTACTCCCGACTAAGACACCCAGCGAGCCCGCAGTTTCCCTTCTCCGAGCATCCCTGCCCGCCCTTTTTCTCCCCTCTCTTAGTTTCCCCTTTCATCATCCTGCATTAGTAGGGCACATTTGTTACAAATGAGGACCAATATCACTACGTTATTATCAGCTCCAACCTACAGTCTACATTAATTCTTTGCTTCTACATATTTGGACAAATGAATAATGTCTCTGTCAACCAGTATAGCGTTGTATGGAACAGATTTACTGTTCTTCCCTTAAAATTGTTTCTGTTCCACTGATCTGCTGATGCCTCCACCAGACTTCTGGTTACCACTGACTTTTTAATAGTTTCTACAGTTTGTTCTCTTTCGGAAAGTCACTTATTTGAAACCATACATCAAATCAGTTTCTTCTGCTACACAGACATGTTTCCTCCGTGTCTTTTTATGACTTTATAGCTCATTTCCTTTTACTCACAGAATAATATCCCCGTAAATGGCTGTACCACAGTTTACCCATTCAGCATTTGAAGGCCACCTGGTTGTTATTAGATCTATGCAGCACTTCTGAGTGACATTAGCTTTCTGTCTTCTTTGTTTAATGTAAGTGATTGGCCCAGGTATTCCATTCCCTTCTTGCATTTGACTGGAATATCAACTTACAGGTCCCAACATGAAGTCCAATTTCCCCCATCTTTCTATTAAATTTATTTTCCATCTCTCACATCTCCCGAGGGAAATGACACCTGCTGGATTCACTGGGCTTCTGCTTCCCTTCTGCTTGGTTGGTATTTGCCTAACATGGATTGATCCCTAGCAGAAGACCTCAAGACACCTGCCGCTCCAGGCAGCCTATTTCACATGGGGGTGTATTTATGGGATGAACTATTACAAGCCTTCACCTTACCTTTGTCTTTGTAGATTTAGATGCACCCTATGATCAATGAAGCCATAAAAACATGTTTTAACCTTGGTCTCTTAAGCCAAGAGTTTAGAGAAAAGACCGAAAGAAAAATGTTGGGAGGTATATATAGAGAAAAAACCGGTTAAGCTTCAAAGCTCGCATATAGATAGATCTTTAATATCAGAAATATGGAGCTCATTTTTCAGAAAGAGTGAGGCAACGTAAAGCAATCACATATTTAGCACAAGCCAGGCTCTTTAGTAGATGAAATTTCTATCAGACGCATTGATCACCTTAATATTGCTTTGAATTACTACCACATAAATTAATTTCTTGTAGCTTCACCAATTTTTTTCAACAAGTAGTATAATATATGAATAGTAATATGATATCTCAAAATTAACGCATTACTATCACTTAAGACTTGGTATATATCACACATCTACTCTGAAAAACATGTTAAGGGCTTCTTTCAGTACCTATTGACCGTTTATTTACCCCTTAAGGCTCGTATTTAAAAGTGCTTAATCGGGGTAGTGCGCAGTTTAGACAGACAGCTGCTTAGTCGGTGGCTGCACGGCACCTGCTCTGCTCTGCATCGCACTCCCGGGGACGCGTCTCCAGGGAGAAGCACGTGACCCTGTGCCCCTGTTTCCTAGTGCAATTACTCTAAGAGTTTCCCAAGAGCAGCAGACATCCCTTAAAATCTAACGTATAGGATCCGACAACCTGTTAGTACTCAGAGCGTCCACTAACCCTCCCTCCCCTGCTGCGGTCAGTCCTGGGCTCAGCAGGCTCTAAGCCCACCCGGTCCCAGTGACTCCTGTCCCGTGTCTCCTTCCTCTACCATCACCCCTCCCGGCCCCACATTTAAAGAACAAAATTTACCAAGTATCGAGAAGTTAGAAGCATTAATCTGATCATGTTTCATTTGCTTAGGGTACGGCATGGCTCAAAGGCAAAAACAGAAAGAAATACACAAAATTAGGAGAGAGAATGTGGTAGAGAGAACAATACTCCAGAAGGATGTGTCCAAGACCTGAACACTTGAATCGCTGAAATGCTGCCTGATACAGACGAGGGACTTTGTAGAGCAGTTAAGGATCCTGGGAAGGGGAGATCTGGGAACAGCCACGTGAGTCTGGCCGACACAAGGGTCCTCGAAAGAGGGAGACAAGGGAGGGGGAGACGAGTGGAAAGCAGAGGAGGAGAAGAGGACACGGAGTCAGGGGTCAGGGCAATGCGGTCAGGTGCCCAGAAATGCACGTGGTTTCCAGCAACTAGAACAGGCAAACTTCAGGCTGCTATTAAAAAAAAAAAAAAGAAGAAGAAGAAGAAGACGAAGCACGTAGACTGGGTAACTCATCAAAATCAGCAGCTTATTTCTTATGGATAATAATGTCAAAAAGCCAAAGATCAACATACCAGTAGATTCGGCGTCTGGGGAGGGTTACTCTGGGCCACAGATGGTAACTTCTATTCACGACCTCACACAGCAGAAGACACAAGCCAGCATTTTTAATAAGAGACCATTTTAAATAAGGGCACAAATCCTGCTCATGAGACTTTTACTATCATGTACTATTCTGCTGTCCAGAGACCCCACCTACTAACACCTTCACTTTGTGGGTTAGGATTTCATCATATGAATTTTGGGTGGGACAAGCATTCTAACGATCCCAGTAAGAAACAGATTACCTTCTACCACTTCCAGGAAAACCCAACTCTGTAGAAGCCTTCATTTGAGCCCTACAAGACTCACATTAAACTTTGACTTCCAAAATTACCAGGTGATGAGTGTATGTTTTTATGCTGCTAAGCTTACAGTAATGTGTTAGAGCACCAATTGGAAAATAGCAGTGTCACTTGCTTATTTGCTCTTAAATCAGTCTTTTGTTATTCTTGCACATTTCTCTGTCTCCAGCCCTCACTCTCCAGCTTGCAGGGAACTGTAGCCAGCATGGGGCAGAGTAGGAGGAAGGGAGTATCAAAGTGCAGTCCTCTCCAGGGCAGAGGGCTCCCTCCATGAGCCCCCTCTTGGGAAGAGAACTTTCTTCTCTGTTTAAAACTAAAAGAAATATTCCATGCATCGTAAAGAGGTGAACATTGTAAAAGTAGGTATTTTATGATGTTTGTCTATTTCTATTTCAGTGCTAGTATCTAATTATCTTACATGTATATATTTAGGGAAAATCAGTACAGTTTGTTGAAAATGATCTCTTACATTTATGCCGAAGTGTTACCTACTCTGGGTCTGCTACTCAGGTGCATGTGCTACCTCGAATCTTGGCATACTTATAACACGTTACTGTCACTCAGCTTGTGTTTAGATTTGAAATTTGCAAAATTGCCCTTACTAACAGATCTGGGCTTTCACAGTCTGATATATACCATCTTGTTTTTAAAAAATGTTATTACAGGGGAAGAAAAAATACAATGGTGATTAAAAAAAAATGGAAATGAAGCTTATGTAGGGTAGAGAGTTGTAGGGCAGGTGGCGAAATGGGAAGAAATGAGAATTAAATTGTGTCATATACTGGTACAAATTCTCAATATTGTGTGTGATCTCAATGTGTATATATAATGTACCAATAAAGATTCAAATTTTTAAAATGTTATTACATATATTCAAAATGTACAAAATCATGTTTTGATATACATGTATATGTTTACACTATATATGCAAGGACTACCGTAACTGATCACAGTAACAGATGTGCCATCTCACATAATTTCTGTGTCAAAAATACATAGTAACTACTCTTTAAGGAAAAAGTTTTAAATAACCTAACAATATAACTGACTATAGCTCTCATGTTGTACATTAGATCTCTAGACTTCATCCTATATACTTGCTACTTTGAACTCTGGACTGACCACATTACCTCATTTCCTCTTTTCTACCACCCCAAGTAGTCACTGCTTCACACTTTGTGTCTTTGACTTTTTGAAAAATTATCCTTTCTTCTTCAATTACATGTGTTAACAGTCTTGATATACAACTCCGATTTAATTAGGAAACACTTTCAGCCTTCCAGTCTACTGAACATTCTCTTTTCCTTTCATCATTTGGTTCGAAAATCTATGGCACACACAATTTTTAAAAGAATACAAAGATAGTTTTCATATTGTGTAAGGTGTAACTAAGTCTAAAGCAAAATACATACTACTTATCTCGTAGAATTACAATAAAATTATATGAACATCCCTTCAGCATTTCTTAATCTGTAGCTGCTGAATAAACATCTCAACTGATAAAATAACAATATTGACTAAAGAAAGCAGAAGTTTTCTGATCCCAATCTGTTGTCCAAATCCTATATTTTGCAAAGCATCTTGCCTACATTATTTCCTTAAAATGTTAAAGAAATTTCCCAGAGATATCAATAATTTTCAGTAAATTCTTATCCTAAATAATTATTAGAAGTCTTTCAAAATGAAAAATTTTTGCCAATAACTGCAATGAAATACTTTCTACTTTTTTTCTGCCACAATTTATTTTTAAAAGGTACTTCATTTTTCTACTCAAAGCTATTGCCCTTCCCAGAAATGAATTTTAAATCTGCAATATCTTTATACTATAGAAAAATGCATTACTCATACACTAAATATATCATCAACACCCTCACTTCCTGTCAAAACAAACTGGGATTCCACAGTAATAAACTCTCAGGAAAAATTCACTACATATGCCTATATGAACGTATTACAAGTGAAAAAAACAAGCAGTAGTAAGCCATATTCAATTTGAGACCAGTTTGAAAAAAAAAAAAAAAAAGACTCCAGACATAGCATGCCATAATTTGCATAGTGCTCTAGGAAAAGCAACAGGCCATTCGAGTATGACTGAGATTGGCCCCTAAATCGCAAAATCACATCAACGGCAGGAGTTATGCTGACTTTCCTCCCAAAAGTGAGAGCTGCCTGCTCAGTCAGATCACTTTCAGCACTATGCCAGCACTGCCGCCATATGTTCCAAGTTGTAAGATGTCCTGTGAGAGTTATGGGTGCAGTTTCCAAGTCAGAAAAATGACAGATCTCTACCTTGAAGACATTAACTTGATTTCGCTTTGTTCTAACACTGTGTGCAGACGGTGAGGGTGATATAGTAGTCCCCTGTTTTCTCAATGAATATAATTCAAGATGAACCGGCACCGTCACGTGGCTTCTAACTTTATGAATTCTCACTCTCAGCCTTATCTTCTCTCAGTGTCGCATCACAACGTTCTGTCACTCGTTTCATGTTGGTTAAATAACACATTTGCTTTATTCATTCGATAAGCAAAATGCATTTCTTCCCCTTTTCACATGATAGTCAGACCAGAGTTAACACAGAAGCAAATGTTGCATCAACCTACGTGGACAGCTGAAAAACATACTTAGCACCTATCTCTACAGAAAATACTTCACATTGATAAGGAAACCTTTAAATATGCAGGCGATTTATAATATAAATTATATTGAATTTTAGGATCCATGTAATACATAAGAAGACCCTAAATACTATGATTTTGTTATTGTTTAAGGCGAATGTAGTTAATTCTTCAGTTACATTTTAGGTCCTTCTAAGTATCCATCCTCAAAGAGAAAAGTACTGTTTCTTTCTAGGATTTCTTACTTAGAGGATTATGCCAGGTCCCTAATATTTCTATTTTACTTAGGCATTTTGTGGTATCACTGCTCTACAAATCCGTCCCTTTATCACATTCCACTAACATGCACATATTCTGTTGATGTTTTGCAAGACCTTAATACATACAGAAATCTATCTTCATCTTCAAAGCATTTATATATTTGTTGGTATTTGTTTTAGCCACCTATAATCATAGGCACACAATCATAAAGAGCACAGCCACATACTGATCTCCTTCCCCGAGTCCCAGAGGGTAAGAGAGTGCTTCGTGAAAGAACAGAATACCACTGGCCATGCCTGTAATCCCTGCTCTTGGGAGGCTGACACAGTATAGAAAATTCGAAGCCAGCGTGGGCTATATAATGAGTTCGAGGCCATTGTGAACTACACCAGGAGACTCTGTCTCTGTAACACAAACAAAAGTGAGTTATGAATGTGGTAAAATTGAAAGGAACATTAAAGGTTTCAGTCCTCAACACAAACTAAGGTCCAGTACTTTAAGAGACGGGGAACATACATTTGGCAAACAATGATGCCTAACTCTCAAAGAGCCCACGTCCCAGCCTGTATCACAACAAGACATGCGATAGAAGTGATGGTAATAAGAAGAGATACACTAGTATGAAGATGAAAGGAGGGTCCCTGCGAAAGTGATGTTTAGGTAAAACCTGCAGGACAAGAAAGCAGTTATGTGAGGATCATGGAGATGAATAACACATAGCAAGAAGAGCCAACACAGACTCTAAGGCAAAAATGCAGCAGCCAAACAGGTGTGGGTCGCAGCAGAGGAAGGCAAGAGAGGGTGACAACAGGGCTGGAAGCAGAAACAGGCAACCCTCCCTGCAGGGCTCAGAGCAAAAGTGCTGGGTTGTATCTTACATGTAACAAGAAGCCTGTAATAAAGATAAGTGACACGATTCGATTGACTTTTTGAAAAGATCCTCTCTGGAGACTGAAAAATATGCTGGCAAGATTGAAACGAGAATGTCAGTTAGGAAGTTATTATATCCACCAAAAAAGTTCATTTACAATAGACTTTGAAAAAAATCAGAACTTTCACTGCAACGCTATTCTACATTCCTCAGATCCTTAGCAGTGAGCTAGACCCGTCTCTCTGCTGGAAGAATTCCATTGCTGTGCATACCATGAGCCCTCCAAATCCTGAAGGAACTCTTTTTGGTTATTTTATATATTCATTATCACTTTCTTCAGTAAATGAAAAGTGGAATATACTTGTGTTACATCGATTAAATTTTAAAACTACCATATTTTACTCTATTCTGATGCAAATGTTTTCTTACCTTCCAGCCTGATATCTATACACATTTCAGACCCATGATGAAAATCCAGTTTTTGCTTATATAGCCACGTATTTATATATTTTACAGAAAAACTGTCAAAATGTGGGCTCCACTGGTTAATATAATTACTATTAATGATACTTTATGAGTATTTTCTTAGACCTTTGTGCTCTTGGAAAGAGGAATGGGTTTGGAAGGAAGATGAGAAGGTGGAGTGGTTTGGTTTTGTTTTGTTTTCTGTTACCCTGAAAACAATGGAATTTGTTTAATATGATGTCATCACTGTACCTTCAGAACACAAGATCATTATCTTATTGCTACACATCATATACACAAGCCATTAATTTGAAAAGAATATTGTGATGTTTTTCCCCTTAATTTATGATCTTAAGTCGGTTGATACTTCGAACATTTGGTCTTGAAACTAGTCTGAAGTTGCCAAGTATTTTTCAAACCTTCCAGTGTCAGCTGAAGGGAGGAAGAAAGCCTGTGTAAAGCAAAGAGAAACCCAAGACCCACCTTCACCTTTACAGCGATAACTAAAGGACAGTGAATTTTGCATTCTAGGTAGAGGATTGATGCAGAGTGCAGTAATATATTTGGGGATCAGAGCCAACCCCAGAGGAAAGACTTTGCAGTAAAGGGAACTGTGACTGGATTTAGTTACAGAGCTATAAAGAGGAGCGGGAGACTAGTGGGTTCAGTTCCAAGGAACAGAAATCAGTTAGACCACCAGAGGTCCAAGGTTCCTCCCTATCACTGCAATACAGAATTCACTGCCATTACAACGAGAACAAGACCGACGTAGACTCGGCCTGCTCTGAGGGCCTTCCTCACCCTCATTGCCTGGCAGAGACTCAAACAGCAACTTCTTACACCCAGGCCACCTAGACCTGATGGACTGAGAGACAGGACTCTCGTTCTTCAACAGTCACACTTGGAACTGGAGGGACAGGCGCCTCAGCGACTGCACAGACTGCTCTCTCCAAGGGGGCCGGTGCCTCACGTTAAAAGCCATCGGTGGCTTCTAGCTGGACCCAAATGGTTCGAACAGACACAGCTCTTTTTGTAAGCCACGGCTGACGCTGTGTGCTCATTACGGTCAAAGAAACCGCCGAGAGTGCTGAAGTGTTACAGGAACAGCAATGCTTTCCTATCTGATGTCTTATTTTGAGGAGATTCCGTGATACTTCTGTAACTTGCTTCTGCTTTTCATTCATTTCTGAGGCATGAGAAGGAGAAAAAAATATTTCGACACTCTTTTTCTCTGGTTGATGCTGCTAGAAAGAAACTTTACAAATTGTATAGGTAATTAGCTGCAAACACAATGGTAACTAAGGTGGTATTGTTTGGTAGTAATAATAAATTTATAACATTGTAAAGCCAGTATTATTCATAGTAAAGTATAGAACTGTATATGATATTAAACAAGCATTATTTTTCTTCCCAGTTGCTTTCATACAACCCCTAGTAACAATCCAAAACAGGCCATTAATAAAATATTGGACATGGTTTTTTTATTTTCAAAAAAGTAGTTGTAATTTATGAGGATAATGATATCCTTTCTATTTAAAAAATTAAATTAAATCCAGTACTTTGAATTTGCTTTCTCATTAATAACATTTTAGAAATATAAATCTTAAGCCTCTATTAAATGAACTTATGAAATTAAGGGCTGGCATTATAAATACATGGCAATATCTAAAAACAATATTACATGCTCACTAAATTAGCTAGCATGTAGGCACTTAAAATTTATGGGCTTTTCTTTTTTAAATCCCTAAGTAAATTAAAGAGAAAACAAGAAACTTAAACTTTGGCACAGAAATATCAAAAAAGAAAACATACAAATCCAGCCTCTCATCCCAAAGTATGGTATAACATAGTCACAAATACAGAAATAAGTATGAATATAAATAATAATGCTACTCTATTGTGCCTGAAAATGTAGTTATATGACCTAACATTAAGTGAAGAAAAGCTAATGACTCCATTCCTTGGATTCTCTTAATACATAAGTTACTCTCCAGAAATACGAATGTTTTGACATGAGGATAAACTCAATGTCCTGCAGCTGGACCATAGTCCCAGGAGTGAAATTTATACACAGAACTTCTGGCTCACAATCAAGAAAATTTATCCCAATAACTTAATAAAAAAATAGTACTAAAAGTAACAATGGAATTCTCAAAAAAGAGGTAGCCCACTCCTCTATATCCAGGCGCTTCATACCTTTCAAAATCATGTACTTCTCTTGTGTTTAGAAATCAGTGGGAGCAATTCTCTAGTACCTGTGTGTAGGGCCTCCCTAGCCCCCCACCCTTGTGGCTTGAGAAGAGACAGCTTTGTAGAAGTCTAACTACAGATTATGTCAGCTATCATCCAGTCAAATCATCCTCTGTTGTTAAGGAAAGAGAAAAGAACACAACCTGGGATTTCATTTAGTCCAAGAATACTAGCTTGTGATGGTCTACCGTGTTCCCCAGAGGGATATTGTGTCCACTTTACAATCTAAAATTTTCATCAATGAACTTTCCCCAGGTCCTGGCACTGTTTGTGTGCCCAGCGCTCAGCTCGGTGACGGCAGGGCTGGTTCATCAGCTGCTCCGGGAGCTTTCACACGCCAGGTAACCAAGGAGAGAATGTAAAATGAGAGATCACAGGTCCATCGGAGATCTGTTCCCTCTGGGGTAGGTAAAAGGTAAGAACCACTGGGAAATATTTGCTGGGGCCGCAGAAGAAATAAATTTGAAATAGCACAGTTAAAGGTCCTTCATTCTGATTGGAGTCTAGATCTGTTGGATCCCAAACAAACTCTACACAAAGTCCTTAAAGTGCAGCTAAAGAGGGCCAGAGGGGTAGCTCAGTGGTTCCGGCGCCTGCCTCGCAAGCGCAAGGTCCTGAGTTCGATCCCCCGGAAACCACATACAATGCTGGGCGTGGAGACTCACACCCACCAGCCATCAATACCACATACCACAGTGCCGGGTGTGGGGGCTCATGCCTGTGATCCCAGCACTCGAGACAGGAGGATTGCTGAGTTCGAAGCTTGCCTGGGCTACATAGTGAGCTCAGAGCCAGCCCGAACTACAAAGCGAGACCCTGTCTCAAAAAAAAGTGCAGCTAAAGAACCCCAGGAGGAAAAAGACACAGTAGGAGAAAAGTGTGTTCTGCTAGAGGAAATACATTGAAAAACAGCTGTGAGTGGGATAGGGCCCAGAAGAAAATATAAAGTATTCATGGGTCGATCCCATAGAATTCAAAGAAATAAACTTTTATGTGAAGTTGTAAATGATCCATACGAAAGAACAGGAAAATGGAGAAGATGATCAAAGAGGAAAAAAAGCACATAGGATATTAACCTTGCAGAAACAGCCTGTTTGATTTAAAGAACACACAAAAACAATCCAGAAAATAAAGGCAGACAATGAAGTGGGAAATACAAAAGGAATTGAGAGGGAGGATAAAAGGTTTCACAGATAGAGCAGCAGTCAGGGTGTGAGAGCCATTGTTGCCTCTTGAGAAACCAAAGCAATGAGTAATGCAACAGAGACAGGGTGGGAGGGTGCAGACTATTTCCCGCCATCACAAGGGGGTGACGCGCCCTCTTCTCCAAAGATAATCACAGGCGAGGAGACTCTGTGGGCGGAAGGGTTAAGCGGAGCTTTCAAGGGCCAGAGAAAACTCTCCTTAACATAACTAAAACTAGAAATCTGACCAGACTATTAATGCTAAAAGAAAAAAAAAATATTTACATACATGTGTTAATATATGGTAATAAACCTATACTGAAAAATAGACTTTATGTAGTTGAACTTTCTTTTTTTACTTTTAAGAGTAATATTTTAGGTAGAGTAGAAGTTCATATCAAACAAACTAAAATTTCCCTCCTGTTACAAATGTGGAAATGAAAACCTATTATATGCACAGAACTGTTTTTTCAGTACCCTTTTGACATCATTTTACATTGTGTTTAGTATAACTGTAACTTCTTACACCCATGGAAGTTGTATTAACATTGTAGCAGTCTGGAAAATAGTAAATGATTAATGTAACAACTGTAGAAATATGGTGGAGGCATGCTTACAAACATCTTTGCCAACTGCTTACCCAATTTCATTTCTGTTATACTGGTATTTATAATTTTTATGAAATATCTAAATACTCAGATCTTAATGTTCTGTTTTAAATTCACTACAAATAAATGTAGAAGTGGGCAATGTTGTATGCGGCTGTCCTGAATTATCTAAAATATTTGCTTCTATCCGTAATACTTCATTACTGTTACTTATCTATAGATGATCAGAAATCAGTTATCCAATTAATCCTGACTAACCAATCACAGAAGTCTGATGGTACCCTGTCCTCCACATTTTAGAGAAATGAATTGTACACTTATTCAATGTTGAAAACACTCATTTAATCAAAGTAATTTAACTCACACATGTGAGGTTGTCTCCACATTCTTTACTAGAAGAGAAGGAACCAAATTCAAAGGTACCCAAGTTCTCAATACTGTTTCCCTTCAAAATTAATGTCAGAATACATTATGTCACAAAAATCCACTAAGAATTTGTATTATAGTATTCTGATATTTCAAAGGTATAATAGCACTAGTATTTTATAATAGTCCTATAGACATATACTAGAGTTACAGAACACTTTGCAAAATAATATATTTATCAAAAAGTCACCCTACATACAGGCAGAAGATTACCTAAAGAAGAGGCTCTTCTTTAATGGTAAATTTTACAAGCTATATGGAGAGTGTTCTCAATTGCCACACAATTTTAATCGAAACAGATATGAGGACATTAGCTCTCTCATCTCTCAGCCCTGGTAATTTCACCAGTGCTCAAAAGTGCAATACTCAAAGAAAGGACTTCTGTTGACCATCGAATCTAAAATTATTTCCCATCAGGAAGTGGTCTATTAAGGTAATACAATTTATACACTCTAAACAGAAGCGTACTTCTGATCTTAATATGATTCAATTGTATAATGCATACATTACCAACAAAGCAAATATTCCAGAATGGGTAACCTGATCTAATGCAATACTCTGTTGATATAATTAACAATATAAACAAATTACCTTCAAGGTCTTTCTGTGTAGCTAGTAGATTCTGAAAATACTAACCGAGCACATTCTGCGATGGCTGATGAACACCTGGTTTCTTGCAAATATCATATTAATGACAGAGCCAAAATGTCATAAGGTGCCATTTCCTCAGCTGTCTTTGTCAATTACCTTATTATCAAGAATATAAATGGAGAGAAACCAATGTTTCTCTGATTTCACTTTGCTTTCTAACTAACAACCTCAACTCAGACTTGTAAATCAAATATCAGTGATGAGTTGGGTGTTGGAACATTTTATTTTCACACCTTTCTAGTTGCATTCAATCTGCTGAAGTGTGACATAAAGCTGGCCTTGTCAAGTTACTGAAATCTTAATGAAAAGAATAAATGAAGAAGGGTTTTTGCTAAAACTATGTTTGACCTATAAAAAATAATTCAAAATTGTGTTGCAGGAGAAAACATATCATATAGGTCATTATGTCATGGCAAACTATATAATATGAAATACTATTAGTGGGGGCATGAGAATTATCTTCTCCTTAAATTAAATTTTATCTTGTTCACTAGTAGTCATAGCAGCCTTAGCTTCTGAAGACTAAAGATGCTGAAGCAAGAAAGAAGGGACTGACTTCCCTTTCTGCAGGCGTCTCCTCCATCTTCTTCTGCAGGTGCCTTGACCCTTCTCGCCTAGCTCAGAGCCCCCGTGGCTCCTCCCGAAGACGGCTGCTCTGCCTGCTGCAGACCACAGATGCAAGTTCGTGCCCGATGACTCCAGGCTCACAGCCCCCCTGCGCAGCTCCACGCTTTGCCAGCATCCCCAGTGGGTCCCCGAGGAGACCCCCTCTCCCGGTGGTTCACAATGTGACTCTGCAGAGCCCAGCTTTTTCTCCTGGTTACACCCTTAGCAGTTCAGCCATGCACTGCTTCCCCAGATGCTACAGGATAGACCTAATAAAAGCCTCTTTCATCTCCTCTTTCTTTACTTGTGATTTTTAATCTTCATGAGAGCAGTCTGAGTTTGTACACCAAGAGCTGGCAAACCCAAAGGCCGGCGCCTAAAAAACAAACAGCAGGCAGGGCTCACAACACTTCAGGCAGCTGCCGGCCCGAGAGTAACATCCGGAAATGAAGAACGGCTGGTAGCCACCCTCTCCGGAGGTCAGCAGAGTCCCTGAGGCCCACAAGGAACTGTTGATCCCAAACAAGGAAGACTGTAGACTTTAGCCGCAGATAGCTACGAGCATTCAAAACCTAGCTATAAACAATAAAAGTGTCACTTGCCTGCTTGTGATTTCTATAGACCCTGAGTAAAGGGATCCTTCACTAATGATACCAATACTTTCACTTTCATATCATACCTAGCTTTGGGCTAATTTAACTCGCATAAACCAAGTAAACTAACACTGCCACTGTAACTGTTCAAGTCCGTGCATGTTTACACTGGGAAGAGAATCCAAGATACAGAGTATTATAGAATCTGCTTCACTCATGTTTTCCATACACTCTGTGAGGAGATCAAATAATACAAGCTCAACAGAAGCATGTTTAAATTCTCTAAGAAGTCAAAAGAATTCCTGTGATAACTGTAAAGAATTTCACCATAATCCTAAAGAATTCCTGTGAGATTTCTAAAATTAAAAGTAATTTTTCCTCAAATGAGAACATCTATTGACTTTGATATCCTAAAAACAAAGCTCAGTATTTTCTGGACTACAATCACTATATAAGATTGATTACTTTTTAAAAAGAGAGAAAAGATCTGTCCCTAATACCAGAAGAGCAATTATCTGTGAAAATCTGGTTAGACACAAAGATAAGACTAAGATAAAAGTAAAGAGACACACCTCACCAGCTCAGAACATCAATACTGAAAAAACATCTCCTATTTGTTTTAAACTGCATCCATAAAATGTGTCTGGCAGCACCAATTTTTTTTTTTTTCGCCAAAGCTGTGGTTAAAAAAAAAAAAAAAACTATTCATTGAACATAAATCCAGCTTTCAAATGCCAAACACCAAGTGACATTGTTTCCAGATGTAGCTTTTAGTACATCATGTCTTGAGTAATTAAGTGTAGTCAGATCTGGAAAGACTAGTAAATTGACTAGCGTATAATACAATTTTTTGCCAAATAGTCCTGGACACTAGGAAGAAAGTAAAATTAAAGTACTTCTAACATCAGACTGTATGTTCTTTTATGCCTTGTGGTCACAGCATCCAAACAACACACACAAACATACAGACACACACGGGTTACTTATCTTAAAGAAATTCATCATACTCATGCAAATGTACCATCCCTTCAAGATTACTCATTATTTTAGTACTACATTTTTGTGTTGTGTATTAGTACAGCAACAGATGTCCTTTGTATGCCACCCTTCTTTGAGCAAGGGACAGACAGAACCTGAACATCAGCTCTGAACTATCAGCTCTGAAGCGCTCAAAATAGTTTATGTCCACGGGCAAAATGATTATGGGCAAGATGGTTATCTGAAACGGGACTCCGATCCATGAGGATGTCAGAAGATCAAGTTCACACGTAGCCAACGGCTGAACTGTCAAGCCCAGAGCCTGCATCCCTGTCAGAATCTCAAGATTACTCGGGTGGCTTGGTTTACTAACATGGCAGCCAACAAGATCTGTGCCCTTGGATGTTGGTTTACAGCTGGGATCCACTGTGTCCCACAAACGGTGCATAATACCTACTTAGAAACAACATTTCAAACAGGCTGCTTTTAAATAGCAGATAATCAGTGGAAAGTTCCAGAAGTATTACTGTGTGCGAGAGTGCATTAGTTCTCTAGGCAACGGCTTCTGTGCACATTCTCACTGGATGGCATAAAATGGTGAAAATAGGTTTTTGTGTTCTCTATAACTGCCATTTCTCACTTTGATGATTTTTTAAATATGGCTGGCCATGGTGGAAAAAAAATATATGAAAGATGCTTTCTTCTGCTTTAATGTGCTTTTAATCATTCTTACATTGTATTTTAATTAAATACTAAAATCAATGAACTTTGGAGAAATCTTCTTTTCTCAAAGCTCATGGTATCATTGTTGTAAGTAAATGTATCTCTTTAATTCCAACCAGGCTGTCATCTGTACTCAATGTAGTTTTTTCATATACAAAAGTGTCTTTAAATGGTTAAATTTTATTTTTTCTGTGTATCTGCAAGTAGGAGCATATTCTAATATTTCTAAGGGACAAAAAATAATGCATTGCTCAACTCACAATCTTGTATTTTAACATTTTGGTATTTGTCTCCTATACATAAAATACAAAGTAGGCTTGCTCTTGCTTGTCAAAGTAGCAACTGCTTATGTGTTAGGACTTAAGCAATGTGAGCAAAAGTATGAAAAGAAGATAAAATAATTATCAGGCTGCATTCATTGCAGCTGTTATAAAATAAATTATCTTTATAGCATATACTTAAAATGAAACAACAATGGTTTGGGGAATAAATGGGTAGACAAATATGATTTGTTTCCTTTTTAGCATACAACTGTTTTTCATCTAATAATATTCCTGTTATTCTAGGTCAATCAATTTGTGTATTTTACCCTTACGTTTGAACATACGCCCTAAGGCCAGGGAGTAGAAGTAACCCTTAGGACAGTTACTGATTCAAAATGGACATATATACAATGGAAGACAAGCAGAATTATCCTGAGGCTCATGTTCCTAAAACATTAATTAAAATGTTCCAGTCTTCCTGGGATCGCCAGGATAACAAATCTAACTTTTCGAAGTTAGTACACATCTGTCTTAGCATAGAGATCAAACTTGTCCAGGTGAAGAGAAAAGAAGAACCCTAACATTGTTTGAGACTCTAGAACTTGAGAATATTGGGATCAGATTAACCCTTGACTTGTCATTATGTGAAACTATAATTTTTGCCCATTACAGTTCAATTGACTTAGTTTATAACTAAAGGAATTTGATATGTACTATGATCTGACTGTAACATCTAAGCATTGGTGTAATTTGCCTTTTTTTTTTTTTTTTTTTTTTTTTTTTT
>PVIC010015218.1:0-19025 GCA_004025085.1 Thryonomys swinderianus
AAGCAGAGGCTCAGACCTGCCTGGATAAGAAGCCAGGCAATCTGACATCAGAGCCTGCACATGCCAGCTACACTGCCCCTGGTATCTAATCACAGCCCTTTCCTCAATCTCAGCTCAGCCTCTGAGTCAGACTGTCTGGGTTCACTGCTCAGTCTCCAGCACTTAGTAATGGCCTTCTCTGAGCCTCACTTTCTGACCCCATAAAATAGTTAATAATAGTTCCTACCTCAAACAGTTACTGTAAGAACCAAATTAGTTGAAATATGTAAAGAGCTTAGAACACTACCTAGCACACAGTAAGATCTCAGTGTTAATTATTACTACTATTTGCAGACTAAAATATGGGCTGAGAGGTGTGCATATGGCTGATTTAATAGTGTATTTGTTAATCACACAATTGCTGTCAGCTCTGAGGTGAGCACATTACATATCTGTTTGAAATATAAAATCCCCTGAGGAGCACCTGACTATTCTGTTTAATAAACTCCACCAGTGCACCCCTGTCCTGCTTTAATCCTGTCACTTTTCTTTTTTCTGGGGTACGGGGAATCAAACTCAAGACCTTGTGCTTGCCAGGCAGGCATCTAGAACCACTGTGCCACATCCCCTGCCCAATCCTGGCACTTTTTTTTTTGAGACAGGGTCTCGCTTTGTAGTTCAGGCTGGCTCTGAGCTCGCTATGTAGCCCAGGCAAGCCGCGAACTCAGCAATCCTCCTGTCTCTGCCTCCCGAGTGCTGGGATTACAGGCGTGAGCCACCACGCCCGGCAATCCTGGCACTTTGAATAACACCCTCCCTGACTTTCTACTGTCTATCTGTTTATTTATTTATTTATTTATTGTTTCTCAGCATAGACTGCAAGATTTCAAGCTCAGGAGGACAGGGACTGTCCATCTTACTCATCTTCCAGAACAGTGCACATATAATAAATATTTAACAAATAAATCAGTTGATCAAATTTTTAAATAAGGAAACTGAGGTTTAATGAGTTCAGGTATCATTGTCCAGGTCGTTCTGTGTACTAGGAGTAAAACACCCACTCTTTTTTTTTTTTTTTTTTTTTCCTTTTTGAGACCAGGTCTCGCTTTGTAGTTCAGGCTGGCCCTGAGCTCACTATGGTGCCCAGGCAAGCTGCCGCGAACTCAATCCTCCTGTCTCTGCCTCCCGAGTGCTGGGATGACAGGCATGAGCCACCACGCCCGGCATAAACACCCACTCTTAAAAATACTGATCCCTGGGTTGGAGATTTAGCTCAGTGGTTCCGCTGCCTGCCTAGCAAGTGCAAGGTCCGTGGTTTGATCCCCGATAACCACATAGAATGATATGATATTGGGTGTGGTGACTCATCAGCAATCAGTACCACACCCCACAATGCTGGGCATGGTGACTCACGCCTGTAATCCCAGCACTCAGGAGGCAGAGACAGGAGGACTGCTGAGCTCAAGGCTTGCCTGGGCTCAAGGCCAGCCTGAACTACAAAAGCGAGACCCTGTCTCCAAAAAAAAATACTGACCCCTGCTTCAAGCCCTCAGGTAGAGCTGTGCTTTTGATTCAGGGAGCACTAGTCCTGCCACTTCTCCCTCAGAGACTTCCTTCCCCTATCACACAGAGAAATCTGTTGCTATGCAGGATGAATATTGAAGACCAGTCACCAGGCAGCTCACCACTTCCTCTAGCTCCCTGTGATCCAATAAATGCAGAACCCTGAACATTTGTATCTTCTATGCCTTAAAGTACTAGCCAATGGCATATAATATTCACAGATGCTTGGGTAGAATGTGCAGCTTTAATAATCATCACACTGGCCAGGCATGGTATGTATGTCCATCTATAATCTCAGCACTTGAGACTGAGGTAGGAGAATTGCCACAAGTTCAAAGCTAACCTGAACTACGTAGCAAGACTCTGTCGAGAGAGAGAGAGAGAGAAAGAGAGAGAATAGTCACCACCCTGAAAATAAGTAGAGGTCTCAGGCTAGCAGAAAAAGACTAGATACAAACAGCTCTCAGAGTGCCATGCACTATTACACCAAAATACACTGGCCCAGGTTTTAGAATCTCAGTCCTGAGTCCAGGTTTGGCTTTATTTCTTGGAGATGAAAGGTTTTGTAACCTGTACCGTACTATCTACACGTAAGGGATTTTTTTGTTATAAATTACACACCATCACCTGTTAGGCTAAGTGCTCAACCTGAGTAGAGCTGGAACCATCCCATAGTACAGGCTGGGGTTATAAATCATCCAATCTGAAGAAGAAAATCTACCCTTCCTCCCATACTCTACTCCATCTCAGATTTCTGCAGACCAGATATCCACCCTCAGCTCACCCTGCAGAGGCTGCCACTGAGGACCATGGTAAAGGTCCCAAGCCCTACCTCTGCAGCTAATTTCTTAGGCCAAAACAGCTCCACTCTGTGCTCACATTTGGGTGGCGGCTGTGCCATGCTGCAAGGCCCACGATGGGGTCCCAAGAGGCCATCTCTATCCCGTCTGCCAGCTGAGCCTGCCACTACTTCCCCCACCCTCTCCCTCATGTTTCTTCCTAGGGAATACCGGCCCTGCTAGCTGCCTGTTAGCCCCCTGGAGCAGTCAAGGGCACTAAAGAAAAATAAAAAGACAGCATGAAAGAGTTTTAATCCTTCCCCATTGCAAACTGAGCCCCAGCAAAAGCAAACACCAGCTGCACGCAAAAGGGTGAAATTAGTGGGGAGGGCCAGGGAGCATAGATGAGGCCTCTGACAACCTGGAAGAGATGAGATTGAAAGAAAGAGGGGGTAGAGTGGGGGAACAGTTGGAGCCTGAACCAGAACCAAATCTGGGACGTGGGTGGATTAGGGACACAGCTGGCCTGAAGCCCCAGTGACAGAGCTCATGGCAAACGTCTGTCTGTGGTGGAGGGCAGCGAGAGATGAAGAGGGCTTTGAAAACCTAGGCCCATCAGCAAAGTGCTCGGAATGGTCACTACTGAATAAAAACCATCCAGGTACCTAACGTCCATGAGGAGCAGAGCTTTCCATTCTGCACACAATCGTACAATTGCGGTCACCACAGACCACTTAAACTCAAATGATAAACAAGGTATTAGAAGATGAGAATTACTGATCACAAAACAGAATGCCTTCCTAGGGGATTATTTTTATTAGAAGTACTTGATTACTCATATAAAGTCTAGAAAATATAGTTAAAAACGAATATAATTAAGTAAAAACACAAACCACCATAAAGCCACCAGTCAGAAATAACTACCAACAGTGTTTTAATGTGAAACCTCTTCTAATGACTTTTCTAAAGATAAACCTTTTAGTTCATATATATATCAAGTCAGATGAAATTGCTAATTTTGTAGGTTAAATATGATCAAATAGCAGCAATGTCAGATGTCTCAATCCTATAGCTTATTTTATTAATTTAGACCATATTTTTTCAGAACTTTTCACTTAATATATTACAAACATCTGCCTCACCATTTTAAAGAGAATTGTCAAGTGAGTATTCCATAATTTAGTTAACCCTATTGCTGAACAGGTTGTTTATAATTTTTCTGTCTTATGAACCTTAACAAACATCTTTTTATCTAAACTATACCCATGATATTTTTTATGATGTAGTGAACACAGTATTTTTTATTTTTAATTAAAGCACACAAGACTGCTTGTTCCACCCTCTTTTAAGATAAAGCCAAAAGATACCAGCAGATGTGTGCTTTTGTACAATACCTTATCTTCTTCTTTCTTTTTTTTTTTTTTTTTTTTTTGAGACAGGGTCTCACTTTGTAGTTCAGGCTGGCCCTGAGCTCACTATGTGGCCCAGGCAAGCCTCGAACTCAGCAATCCTCCTGCCTCTGCCTCCCAAGTGCTGGGATTACAGGTGTGAATATTTTTTATTTTTTTGAATCAGGGTCTCCCTTTGTAGTTCAGGCTGGCCCTGAGCTCACTATGTAGCCCAGGCAAGCCTCAAACTCAGCAATCCTCCTGTCTCTGCCTCCCCAGTGCTCGGATTACAGGTGTGAGTCCCTATCTTTTGTATTTTAAAACACAGAACATGTTTTGACCTCTCTGATAGAATGAATTTCTCTTACCAAAAATTCTCTTAAGGAGTTTTCATATGCAAAAAGGCAAAAAAAATGTGATTAAATCTATAGGTTTGGGCTTTCAAGGAGACACTCTAAGAAAGAAGAGGCAGATGGGAAGGAAGTTGAAATTATAAAAGAAGATCCAATGGACAACTGATAAGCCATTCCTTTAAGTCTCTGTTTACCAAATGCTAAAACTTGTTAGGCCTTAGAGATAATCAAGCTCAAACTGCTGACTTACAACCAGGAAACTGGACATGGTAGCACATGCCTATAATCCCAGAACTCAGGGAGGCTGAGTCAGGAAGATCGACCCAAGTTCAAGACCAGCCTGAACTACAAAGCAAGACCCTGTCTACATATGGTAGCACATGCCTATAATCCCAGAACTCTGGGAGGCTGAAGCAGGAGAATTGACCCAAGTTCAAGACCAGCCTGAACTACAAAGCAAGACCCTGTCTACACATGGTAGCACATGCCTGGAATCCCAGAACTCAGGGAGGCTGAGGCAGGAGGATCGACCCAAAGTCAAGACCAGCCCAAACTACATAGCAAGACCCTGTCTACACACACACACACACACACACACACACACACACACAGATAGGGAAAATCCAGAGACTAGAAGGCATTTGCCCAAGGTCACACAACACAGTGGTAGCAGAACCCAAACTCAATCCAGTTCTTCCAACCTTTATTATAGGATTCTGTCCACAGCCTTTAAGTCAAGCTACATTTACTCTCCAAAGTCAGAGACCAAGCTAAATCCTAGGACCATAACACCTAGGAATATCTGAGCTAGAGAAGAGTGTAAGATAATTTACTGTTAAAAATAGTAACAACTGGAGGTGGAGATGTAGCTCAGAGGTAGAATGAGCCTGTGCAGCCCCTGCATTTGATCCTAGCACTGAAAAAGAAAATCTAAAGATAGTAAAAACTCCATTTATGAGGTATGTACTATGTGCTGAGCGCATACTAAGACCCCAAAGTGCTTTATATGCATTATTACACTTAGCCTCATAACAACCTTGCAAGCTATTATTAGCTACAGTTACACTTGAAGAAACCACAGCTTCGAATGTCAGGTTGATTTGCCCCACACTACACAGCAGAAGCTGGGCCCATCTGATGTGCCACCTCCTACCCCACGCTGCTCTCCCATTGCTTTTGGGAAAGCAGTTTGGAAGTGACACAAGTGGGAAATACGGACATCTGTCTCAAGACCCCAGGAAAACTTGTGGCTGCTTGTAATTGCATCCCTGAGACATCCAAAGAGGGACTGAAGGATCTGGCTTTCTGGGAACCTCCCCAACCCCCTTCTCTTACCAGCTGGAGGGAGCCCAGTGACCCTGATCCAGCAAAGCTTCCAGCTCGAGCTTTACCAACTAAATCTCTCTCCCTAGGATAGGGAAGTCTCCAGTCCCAGAGCAGTAACAACGAACCTTTTAGAGTTTCAGTGATACAAACAGCACATGTCATGTTTTGTATGAACGATGCTAAAACGACATTAAAAGCATGTGGGTTAGGGCCAGGGATGTAGCTCAGTGGTGCCATGCCTGGCTGGTGGGCACAACGTCCTGAGTTTGATCCCCAGGACTGAAAATAAATAAATTCATTAATTAATAAGTTAATTAAAAGTGGGTTTTAAGATGAGGGAACCCATGTTTAAAGTCAAGCTCCAGCACTGAACTGCTATGTGATTTCAGGCAAGTCACTCCCCCTACCCTTCCTTATCTGTATAATAGGGATGACATGTAGCAAACTCTACACATTCTGTCGCACAGCCTCCACAACAGCCCCGAGAAAGATGCAATTCCCATTTTATGGGTGAAGAAAGAGAACCTCGGGGCTGAAGATTTAGCTCAGTGGTTCCGGCGCCTGCCTGGCAAGCACAAGGCCCTGAGTTCGATCCTGGTAACTACATACAATGCTGGGCGTGGTGACTCACGCCCACCAGCCATCAATACCACATACCACCGTGCCGGGCGTGGTGGCTCACGCATGTCATCCCAGCACTCAGGAGGCAGAGACAGGAGGATTGCTGAGTTCAAGGCTTGCCTGGGCTCCATAGTGAGCTCAGGGCCAGCCTGAACTACAAAGCGAGACCCTGACTCAAAAAAAAAAAGAAAAAAGAAAGAAAGAGAACCTCAGAGAAGTAAAAAAAAAAAAAAAAAATCCCCAAGATCACTCAGTCTGTAAGTATCAGAGTTAGGCTTCAAACCCACATCTGGTTGGCCCTACTGCTGGTTCTATTTGTGTAATATACATATTCCATTTATTTTCATTGTACTATAATAATACCAGCAAAAATACCCAGGGCATTGGATATGTGCCTAAACATTTCATCCACATTCTCTTATTCAGTCTCACAATCTGTACCTTGTCAGGTGGGTACAAATAATTTAACCCCATTTTCTAGTTTTGGAAACCTAATTCAGAGAGGTAAAATAATTTACCAATAGTCACACCACTAGGAAGAATTATAGTTGAAGCCAGGTGTAGGACTCCAGAACTCAATCTCTTTCCCCAGTGAGGGCAAGCAGGCCTCTTTATCTCTGTTGACAGATGGGAAATTTGAGGCCCAGCGAGAGGCACTGATATGCCTAAAATCACCCAGCCAGTAGCTAGGGAGGGACTTAAACCCATGCTGCTGGTCTTAAACCCAGTGCTATTGCCTCTACCCATATTAGAACCTGAATATCAAAAGGTGCCTCTATCTGCTTGACATTTAAAACTTCGCTGTCTAGTTCCTCTCAGTGTGAGGACCCCCCCCCCGCCCACACCAGGCAGGCACAGAGGGCACGTGTGCGGGACAAGAGAGCAGCTGAGCCCCTGACCCCTGGGCCCTTGCTTTGGGTATCTCTGTTTCCATCCCCAGTCACAGCCAGAAGGAGGAAGCTCCTGAGGAAGCTGCTCTGGGCCCTGGCGCCCCCTAGCTAGGACAGCTTTTAGCTGTGATTTCTGCTGAAAAACAAAAAGCTTGATAATCTGGGCCTAAGTGCTAATTACCAATAATGACATAATAACTATTGTGGGTTCAACAGCCAAACAGCCCCAGCTAGAAATTCTGCATAACTCAGGCTTGGGAACAAAAGATTTGGGCACCCCGGCTCAAAGTGATGCCCTGGCAAAAAGTACCAACCAAAGTATTAGCTGACAAATGGAAAGGGTGATGACCACTCACTTTGTCCTTACAATTCGTACATTGTCATACAGTTATTTGCTCAGCACAGTGCTAAATCTAGAGGGAGGAAAAGGCTTCCCTTATTCACTAATCCACCCCACAAATATTTATTATGCACCTATGCATGATACACCCTGTTCTGGGTATAAGGGATAGAACACTAAATAAGATAGAAATCGGCACCATTAACATTACACTCCAGTGGGCAGGGGAGGAGAAACAGAAAATAAACAAATAATAAAATGTCAAAGAGCCATAAATGCTATGAAGAAAAATAATTAGGGAAGATGGTCAGGGACTGCCAGGGCTCGGGGGAGGAAGGTTGTTACAATTTTAACCAGAATAGCCAGAAATGACTTTGCTAAGAATATGTCACTTAAACAAAAATTTTAGAGATGAGACAATAAATCAAGAAAGCATTTGTAGGGCCGGGGATTTAGCTCAGTGGTTCCAGTGTCTGCCCAGCAAATGCAAGGTCCCAAGTTCAATCCCTGGTACCGCATACCACAATGCCGGGCATGGGGGTTCATGCCTGTAATCCCAACACAGCCCCACATACCACAGTGCCAGGCGTGGTGGCAATTCCTGTAATCCCAGCACTCGGGAGGCAGAGGCAGGAGGACTGTTGTGAGTTCAAGGCTAATTTGGGCTACAGAGGAGTTCAAAGCCAACTAAACTACAAAGCGAGACCATAACAAGAAAGGAAAGAAAGGAAGGAAGGAAGGAAGGAAGGAAGGAAGGAAGGAAGGAAGGAAGGAAGGAAGGAAGGCAGGCAGGCAGGAAGAAAGGAAGGAAGGAAAGAAGAAAGAAGAAAGAAGAAAGCAGGCAAACAAGCATTTGTAGATGGTAGGGTGTTCCAGGCCAACGGACTAGAAAGTACAAAGGCCCTGGGGTAGAAGTTTGGGCAAGTGTTCAAAGACTTGCCTGAGATCATTGTCATTAATAGAGCAGAGATAGGGCAGAAATCAGATACAGACTAATCACCCATTGTGTACTTATACTCTCTAACACTCAGGACAACTCTGGAGGTAACATTTTGCTCACTATTTTCACCATTTACATATGAAGGAGTGAGACACAAAGAAATAACGACCTCATCACATAGCCGGCTTGGACACATCTGTCCAACCCCAGCTTTCTGTTGCCTCCTGGCTCCTCCGATCTCTGGCCCAGAAAAATCCTAAATATTAAGTAAGTGGATGAATGCTACCTGGTGGAATCATCCTGCCTTCTCGATGAACTGTTTTCTGATTGATTTTCTTCTTGTTTTCTCTACTGATCACAGAATAACAACAGCTATAGGCTGACTACCGGAATTATCTAATTTAGCTCTTAATTCTGTGAGGTATAAATATTTTCCCCATTTTATAAGTGAGAGAACTAAAGGTCACTGAAGTAAAGCAGCTTATTAAACATCTTGTGGCTGATAGTGATGAGGCTGAGATTTAAACTGAGGCTTCTCAGCTCCCAGACCCCAGCTTTTGTTGTTGTATTTGTGACAAATTCCTTCCATAAGGCCCAGGCTGGCTCAAACTCAGTCCTCCTGCCTCCAGCCTCCAAAGTGCAGGGATTAGGCATGTGTGCCACCTGGAGTATCTAATCCCACAGTATCAGCAGAAACCACTAACATCAACCTATCCCTTTCCTTTCATAAATCCGAAAACAGGTGCAGGTGATTCACTTAAGGCCCTGCAATGGAAAGAGCCGGAGGGGCCAGTGTTCCTTCTACGCTGCTGCATTTTGGATTTGGCAGCAGGTTCCCTCTTTTAGTCTATTTCCTGGCCTCTGCAGAAGTCTTCATATTACCCTAGTCCTCAACGGCAAGACCAAGGAGCTCACGGTCCACCTCTGTCCCCTTAGCCTGGCCTGGTAGCACAGGACCCTTCCTACACACAGCTTTTCCAAAGTGCTTGTTGTGGCAGCCAGACAGAGGAGCCTGCGGAAGGGCAAGTGGCTTGGGTGAGGCTGGAGTGTCCCAGCCAACTGAGAGAGGAAAAGATGCTGAGCCTCTGGCTTTAAAACCGGTTTATCAGGTGTCATGTGTTCAATAAGAAACCATATCACATACTTTCAATTCCTACTCTGGGAAGGGAGGGAGCAGAAGTTTTTAAGAGGCAGAAGTCACAGTACCTACCCTTGAGGACTCACTAGGTGCTTTATCTACTGTTGCCAGTCCCATTTTATATTAGAGGAAACTGAGGCTCAAAGAAATAAATTACAGCCAAGAGACAGAGCAAAAAGGACCAGACACCCAGATTCCTACCCGGTAACTTTGCACTATCAGCTGCCCTCTCTCGTCTGAAGTTCCCATGTGTGTACCCAAAGGGACTTGGCCACCAGCTTCTATAGTATGAGCCAAGAAGCCTGGGGATCCATTCCTGCCCTAGCCACAGAGCCACCAGACATACAGGACATCACACTGACTCTTCTCCCAAGCAACAGAAAAAAGCCTGGTTATCAAGTTCGGGAGGGGGGCTATAAATATTCCAAATATTTGTCCCAATGTCTGGCTGCTGCTGGCTTTGGTTCCCAACCAGGGAGAGTCCCCTGGGGCAGTCGGTGGGAAGGTGCTGAGGCTTGAGGGCTGAGTCTCAAGCTTGAGGCCAAGGGGAGCAAGGAGCAGGAGGGGAGCCAGCGTGGCAGTGGGCCAAGACCCCTCTGGAGACTTGGGCTTGTTTCTTAATCTTCCTTCCTTTGTTGGCCAGGGCTGCTGTGAGGAGAGGCAGGGGAAGCAGTGGGTGGGGCCGAGCAGATGAGGCAGTCCAGAAGACGATCTAAGTAGAGCTCCTGTTGTTTATGGGTGCACGCTCCACGCAGACACGGGGCCAGGCCGCCGGTGGGGATTACCTCACTGTAGCCCTGCCTGTCCCGTGGTGAAAGTCCGCCATCCCCACTTTACTGAGGGGAAGCTGAGGTGCAGAGGAAGCAAACGAGTGGCTGAAGGCTACAAAGCTCTTCGGTGGCAAGGCCAAAAGGAAACCCAGGTGGTCACCTCCTGAGAAAGGGAACCTCTGGGTCTGGCCAGCCTGGAGTGGAGAGAAGAAAGGCAGGGGAATGGAGGAGTACTGGGGAAAGGAACCCGGTGGTCTCCCAAGGGAGCACAGCAGGGAGCTGTGGGGGTGCAAGAAGGAGAGGGGTACCAGGGCTACGCCCAAGGCCTTGCATGGTACAACCTTCTTCCCTGGCTGGCCACAATGCTTATGCACCCTGAGCTCCATACGCCAGTCTTTTCGTGCATCCTTCCTTATAGCTAAAAGGTGGTTCCCTGCATCGCCCACCTAAAGACGTCATGTTCATGCCTCAGATCCCAGCGTAGCTCTCTTCGCCCTGAAACCTGGAAAGAGTTAACATCTGCTTCCTTGGACTCCCTGCGCACCTGAGGGCCAGGAGCCTGAGCGAGTTATCCTCACGCTCCCAGAACCCAGCCCAGGTCAATAAATTTTTGTCTGTTTGTCGACTAGTTGCATTTTATCACTCAATCTGTGAGGCAGGCAAAACAGGTTTCCCTATCCTCACTCTCAAGGAAAAGGAGGGTGACAGGAGGGAGCCTTGTGCACGCACAGGGACATTCCGTGATGCTGGATGACAAGCCTAGAACCCAACACTCCCTGCACCATGCAGTCCCCTGCCAGCACCTGCCCTCAAAGAGTGGAGTACTACGGCAGGGATTTAGCTCAAGTGGTACCACGCCTACCTTGGAAGCAGAAGGGCCTGAGTTCGATCCCAGGTACCGCCAAAAAAAAAAAAAAAAAAAGAGTGGGGTACTGCAAGGGATCCCCAAGGCAGCAACCAGAGCCATCCTCCAGAGTCCCACCCAGACAGAGCTGACATCCAGGACAGTTGACGGCAAGGAGCAGATGAGTGGCTTTTGCCAGCGATAACCCAGCTCTGGCTCCTCCTCCTAGACAGACCTCAGTCGGGGGATTAGTTAGGCCGTGACCTCAATATCACCTGTGTCTGTCCTGATGTGAAGTCCACTTTCACCTCCTCCTGCCTCTGGCTCCTCGACAAACGTCATATCCACACGCACGCGCGCGCACACACACACACACACACACACTCGTTCTGTGGCCCAGTCCGAGGCCCAACACCCAGCATCCCTCATCTGGACTGTCACCGCCACGCCTGAGCCTGCTCTTCCCTGCTTATTATCCAGCGGTGGCCCTGCCTATCGGTCAAGTGCCTTAAGCTCTCCTGAGCCTCTCTCTCCAGCTGCACACAGTGCAGGCCATGGCCCTGGGCCTTGGCACAGGCAGTCCCTTCCCCGGGGATGTCCCTTGTCCCAGACTCTGCCTAAGAACATCTAGTCACACTTCAGTGCCTCCGTCAGAGGTGGAGCTGGTGGTTTCCAGGTCCTCCTCCCCCCAGAGCTGGCATCTCCACAGAGTATGTAGATTCAACTCCGGAGCCCACGACAGACAACACAGGTCTGGCACACAGTGGAGGTGAATAAATGTGGGGAGCAGGACAGGGAGTTACGTTGTTATTTCCTTCACCCCACAAACAGCTGCCTGTCAGCTAGACCAGGCTGCCATCCACCTGTCCCTAGCACTTCCACCTCTGATCTCCACTGTCCTAGGAGGGACATATTTGTAATCCCAGAATAATGCTCGTCATCCTAATAGCAATCATTACTACCACTTATTGGGTGCTTGGGCCTCAGTATTTAATCTTCTCAAGAACCCTAGGAGATAGATAGGTTCTTTATTATCTTTATTTTACAGATAAGGAAACTGAGGCTCCAAGAGATTATATATTTTGCCTATGGTCACACAACTAATAAGATAATAGAGTCACTGGGTCTGTCTGACCCTCAGCCACTATGCTGTCCAGTCTTCTGCCTTCTGATATCTCCTCTCTTCAAAATGCAGAGCTCCAAGACCCTGGTGGTGAGCAATGTGCAGTCAATGTGTACATGGGTGGGTGTGGGTGTGGGTATCTGTGTGAGAAAGAGAGAGAATTTATCCAACAAATAGCCCAGTAGCTCCCATGAGTGCTGCGCTGGAACTGGAGGGGGAGAAGAGGACTCACACACATTCCTGCCTCCTTGGGGAGACCAGAGAGCTTCACACAAAAAGTTCGGGCCTTGGAATCAGCAGGACTAGATCTGAGCCCCACGCCACCCCCCTCATAAACGACTAGAACTCCCTTGGAACTTCCAGTGCAGCTCCTTGACCCATAAGGAAGGATAACCACACCTGGGTCAGAGAGTCACTGGAAGACACGTGTCTGAAACAGCACACAACAGCCAGCCCAGGAACAGGAAATGCAGTCAACAGCAGTGACACATAGGAGGCCTGGAGCTTCCCAGAATCCCTAGCTTCGGTGAATACAATTCTCCACACCCCGCCCTGGAGCCTCCTCACCCACTGCCAAGTAGTGGGATGGACCATCATCCATTCAGATCATGTTCTGATGAAACAGTTCTCCAAGGGACGTGTCTTTCATTAAACCTTATTGTACAGGTGAGGCCACCTTGGCAAAAAAGGTCTATTATAGGACTGAAACACCCTCCCTCTCTCCTCCCTCCCTCTCCCACCCCTCCCTTCACCCTTTCTCTCCGTCTCTCTCTTCCCTCTCTCTCCCTCTCTCTCTCTGGGTAGTTCACACTAGCCTCGAACTCACACCATCCTGCTCCCCAGCCTCCCGAGTGCTGGGGTTACAGGTGTACCCTACCACCTGGCATGCTTTTTCCTCTAATGAAAGCTGAAAGTCCTCTTTCCCCTCAAGAGATCTCGTGACCCATATCCCCCTTTCTGGTGATTAACATCTGTGTGGTTCTTGGTCCCTTGCTTAGTTTGGAGAACCCACAGCCCACTTGAACAGCCTCTGAGCCACTCAGTCCGCTGAGCAAACAGGAGCCTCACATTCACTGAGCCCCTATTCTGCTGGGCACTTTAAGCCATCAGCCATTTAATCCAACGCGAACACATTGATAGGTAAGCAGAAAGAGTCTCTGGACAACTGCTCCATGCCAGTGTGTCCTATGTGCTAGAGACGCAGCAGTGTAACAGCTGAACACAGTTCTTGTCCTCATGGTGCTTACGTGAGTAAAGGAACAGGTATAGTTTGAAGGTATTAATATTTTCATTTCACACATATCAAACTAAGATGCAAAGATCCATCTGTAAGTGGCAAAACACAGATTCTGTTCGAGGCCGTGTGCTTCTAAGCCCCTTATGCTGTATCACGTGACCCCCCCCCCCAATCACTACCAAGTACGAGAGACAGCAAAGATCTCAGCCCTGCTTGCAGGAGGATCCCAGACACACAGAGCGCCTTTTCTTGGCAATTCCATCTCAAGCCCCCTGCCTCTTCTTACCCCTCCCAGTAGCCTCGGCGCCACGGGACATGCATTAGAGTCCAGTAAGTCAAACCCGTACTCACCCAGAAGCAGCCGGTGGAGTCACGCAGCCCATCAGAGAGAGGCCAGGGAGCCATCGCCGCAGCAAAACATGGAAGAAAAGCACAGCAGTGAGACTCACGGCACAACCAATAACCAAGCCCTTCAGGGTCCCCTCTTCAGCCAGGAGCCCCCTCTGCCTCTGGGGTTCTGCTAGGCACCCTCCCAGGCAGCAATAATCTGATAATCCACACTGAGCACATCAGGCCTCACAGGGCCCCGCTCACCGGAAGCAGCAGAGTCTAGAGAACAAACATCCACTGAGACCTACTGTGGCCGGGTGTCAGACCGTCTGAGGACCACAGATCCATCCCTGCCTTTAGGAGCCAGCCATGCATCGACAGAGCAACAGCATACACAGTTACAGAATGACAACTGTGGTCGAGGAGGGCTTCCAGGAGACTTAAGAGCTTGGATTCAAATCCTTACACTCATTTATGGCTCCACCACTTGTGAGTCAGGCTTTTTTTTTTTTTTTTTTACATTTCCATGTCTTATTTACTCATCTGTAAAAATGGAGATGATATCACTACCAACCTCACAGGATTAGTGTGAGGATTACGTGAGTTCATATATAAAAAAGTATTTTAAAGGGCCAGAGATTTAGCTCAGTGGTTCCAGTGCCCGCCTAGCAAACTCAAGGGCCCTAGTTCAATCCCCCATAACCACATAACAACAATGCTAGGCGTGGTGACTCACACCTGTAATCCCAGCACTTAGGAGGCAGACGCAGGAGGATTGCTGAGTTCAAGGCTTCTCTGGGTTACATAGTGAGCTTAGGGCCAGCCTGAACTACAATGCAAGACACTGTCTAAAAAAAATTTTTTTTAACAACACTTGCATGAAATGAGCTGTTCATAACTGTTAGCTACTATTATTACAGGAGCTACAGCATGGGCAGGAAAACTTACAAGGTTGCTATGGGGACCAAATGGGACAATGTGAAATGAAGTGTAAGCCCAGTGCCTGGCACAAGGTATTACTCAGTGGACGGTGGGGTTGCTTTCCAGATCCTCTCCAGCAAGCACGTCCCCACCATAAAGCATCTCAACAGAGCAGCTGTCTCAGAAATAAAGCCTTGGACTGAAAAATAACCAGAAACCACACTCTTCTATGATTTTCCAAATGCTCCATCTTTGACCTTCACAGTACCCAGGGCATGGACAGAAGGGACGTTATTACTACTCTCATCTTGCAGATGACAACTGTGAGGCAAAGAGACTTCTCTGTGTGTCCTTAGGACTGTCTTTCATCATCACCAACCATACGTAGTTAGGTAGTCAAACTAAGATCCAGCTAGCATCTGCCTAGATTTTGTTCCCCCATACTAAGGATTGAAGCCGGGGCCTCAAGCACACTAAAACATACAAATATACACACATATTTATGTACATAGGTAGGTAGATAAATAGAGGCAGTGGTTCCTAATTATAAGGACAGAACACAGGCTAAGAATAAGATTTGTGAGCTGGGCATGATTTGTGGGTTCATCATACTTAACTCTGATTCTGCCCCATCCTATCCCTTCATGTGAGATAAGGGCAGGTGAAAGAGTGAATTCATACCAAGTCTCACAGTGATAGTAATGGGTGCTGGGACATCAGCAGATTTTTTTTTTTTTTTTGAGACAGGGTCTCACTTTGTAGCTCAGGCTGGCCCTGAGATCACTATGGAGCCCAGGCAAGCCTCGAACTCAGCAATCCTCCTGCCTCTGCCTCCCAAGTGCTGGGATTACAGGTGTGAGCCACCACGAGTGCATTGTGGTACGCAGTACTGATTGCTCATGGTACTGTTCATCAACAGATATTCTAAATTCAATCTTCTTTCCCCATTTCACAGAGAGGGAAATTGCGGTCCAGGAAGAAAAGTGCCTGACTCACAGACTACAAAGGAGTAGGATCTTAATTCCATTAATAAATCTCAGAATCTTAAGCACTGGGGAAATTCTGACCCCAGACATACACAGAACATTCTAAAACCCAACAAATCTCAGACCACTCTGACCTCTCTGGCGAGCCCTTTATTACTAGCTTCAGCCCTGCAGCTGGCAAACCTGTATACACCACACAGTGGGTGCTCAGGAGAGACTTGGGAACAACCACATGAAATCAGTGAAGTGCTTCTCCGGTTTCCCCACTTCAGAGTCCCCTCCAGGATTCCTCTCCTCACATCTCCCTTCTCCCTCTCACCCAACTCTGTCTCACTCTGCAGCCCAGGTGCCCCTAGCCAGGCCTGGCTCCGGCCACCAGAGCTCCACAGGGTCTATATGGTGCCAGCATCTTCCCAGCCAGAATAGGATGTTCCTGCTCAGCACAGCCAGCCAGGCTCCTGGCCAGGATCCACTCTGCAGAGAGGGTGCTGGCCCTGCCCTGCCTGGGCCCTCCCTCCACTGGTGTAGGGGGTGGGGCAGCCTAGGAGCCCCAAGAGCTTATATTGGCACCTAGGGCCTACAGAGGGAGGCCTCCCCGACCTAGGAGGCACAGGAATGGGTTGATGAGGAGACAGGGGGCGTGGGGCCTCCTCACTTCACTCACATACCGAGGTACTCCACCCATGCCACACGTAGCTGTGACCTGGAAGCCCTGCCTGATTCCCTTGTATACCTGCAAGGGAAACCTCCAGGCTTCCCTGCTCCATTCTCTTTTTAAAACACCCTGCCAGCCTGCTTTCAGATTAGCTACCATTCTGGTCCCTTTTGACTCTGCTAAGGCCTATAGGGCCTACATTATTGACTAAGGAGGAACCTGGAGCTCAGAGAGGCAGAGTGGCTCATGCAAGGTCACACAGCAAAGATGTGACAGAGCAAGGATTCAAACCCAGTTCTGCAGCATGTAAGGCCTACGGAGCACCGATGTGTTCCCTCCCTCCTTTTCTCCTCCTTTTCTGATCCTTACAGTTTTGTCTCAGACCTTCCACCTTCTTCTGCAGCCTCCCTTCTCCATTCCTGTCAAGAGTTAATAATTCCCACCTCACAACTGCTAAATCATCTTATTTACATGCGCCTGACAGCAGCAGGTACCAGAGGCCACGGGGTATAGAAATTATTTCTGAGCTGTCTCTCTGACTCTCAGGAGGGCCTTAATGGCAAGGAGTGACCTTAGTAGGTGCCCCTGTCTCCACCGCCACCCCACATCCTCACAAGAGTCTCTCTGCCACCCCACGGGTCCCTCCACACCCAGCCTCCAGCCACTCAGTTCACCAGGCCTGGAACTAGGGTGCTCGCAGGGAACCTACTGAGAGCCCTGCTCTGGCCCCTCCCTCGTCCTTCCCTAGCAGAGGGCCTGAGCCTGACTTTGCATCCTGCAGCTCTCACAGGGATCCCAACCGCCCCAAACCTATCCCAGCCAGGCTCTCTCTGAACCTCCTCCTTGAGCCAAAGGCTCCAGGAGCAGCCTTCCACCCCAGTCCAGGACCTTGAGGGGTCCACACACAGCCAGCCATTCCCTCCTTCCAGGGAAGCTATAGGTCCCAGAATAACCTTCCCCAGCCCCACCGGAACGGCCCTCCCCTCCCCTTTCCGGGCAACTCGGGCTGGGGTCTATCAGGACAGGTCTTGGCCTCCAACTGCTGGACAGGAGGGGTCAGTCCTATCCCAAAGAGGTGGGACCTGCCGGAAAGTGTGGGTGAGGGCGAGACAAGTCCTGGGCAAAGCCGAAGACAGACAGGGAGCGACAGAGGGACTAGAGAGAAGACGAGAGGGGAACCGAGGAACAGGAGTGAGCAGGGACCCGATCCCGACAGAGCCGCGGAAGAGCAGAGGGAGAAGAAAGTCCCTAGACCGGGCTGGAAGGGAGCGCGTGGGGCCGGGCGGGGACCGCAGAGCCGCCGGGAGGGCAGCGCCCGCGCCCCAGACCGCGGGTCCCCGGGTCCGGAAGCCCCGTTACGTAAAGGCCGGAGCGGCGCGGGGATCCCGCGGTGCCCTCCCCTGCGGCGGCCGGCGGCTGCGGGCCCGACCGTGCGCGCCGAGTCCCAGCCCCGGACGGCGGCGGCACGGGGCTGGTTTGGGACCCGAGCCCCTCCTCGCACCCCAAACTTCGAGAGGCCCCAGGCTCTCAGGACCCCGAGTTGGGAGCCTGGAACCCAGGACCTGCACCGAGAGTCTCCTCCGGGACCTTTGAACCCGGTCTCCCTCTCCTGGGACGGTCGGGGCCCTGGGGTGTGGATTCAGAGGTCCCTCAACCTGTCCCTCCCAGAAACTAAGGGTCGCCCCCTGGGCGGTCCGGGCTCACCTGGGCTGGACGGAGCGGGGACCTGGCCGGACCGGGCCGAGCCGCGATCTCACTCTCCGCCGCTCTCGCCCTTTAAGAGGTTCCTGCCACTTTGCCCCGCCGGGGGCCTCCACCTGCACTGACAGGGCAACTCTGACGCAGGCCCCGCCTCTGGCCCAGACGGCCTTCTGATTGGTGCAAACAACTGCCAATCCGCGGGCGGGCGGGCAGGACCGGCGGGCAAGACCGGGCGGGGGAGAGCGAGCGCCGCAACCGGGAAGGGGCGGGGGCTGCAGGTGCAGTTTGGCGGGGACGCATTGCCCCAGGCAGCTCACTGTGGACCCAAGGGGTCAGGGGAGGGGATGGCCAGGAGTTCTTGGATTGGCTACTGTGGACTCTGACGTCATGTGGCAAAAGTGTGAAGCAATTTGCCACACGGTGCTGCCACTAAGGGTACTAGGTTGGAACGGGATTGGTCACAGGGGTTCTAGAAAAGCGACCTTGAAGAAACTCATCTGGGTGACCTACTTGTTCCACTACTTTGTCCTGTACAACCTTGAGCAAGTCACTTCCCTGAATACTAGTTTTCTTAACTGTAAATCTTACATTTTCTTGAGAGTGGGCAATATATGTATGCCAAACATGGGTCTGGCACGCAGGGAAGCCTTCAGTGAATGTAGGTTCTGGATCCTCTTGTGCCCACTTTGCCACACTTCTCAGTGGCGTTTTCTCTCCTAACCTCAGCGCTGGAAGTTTATCTGGTCACTGCCTGATCATAAAATGTCAATGTCAGGAAGCCCGCCACCCTCCAGAGTGGACTCTCATTTTAGACTCTCCCGAGACTTTAAAAACTCTTCATGGGACAAAGATTTATCTCAGTGGTTCCAGCGCCTGCCTAGCAAGCGCAAGGTCCTGAGTTCAACCCCTGGTAACCACAAATGACAATACCGGGTGTGGCAACTCACATCCACCAGCAATCAGTACCACACACCACAATGCCAGGCGTGGTGGCTCACGCCTGTAATCCCAGAACTCAGGAGGCAGAGGCAAGAGGATTGCTGAGTTCAAGGCTAGCCTGGGTTACTTAGTGAGCTCAGGACCAGCCCGAACTACAAAAGGAGACCCTGCCTCAAAACAAAAACAAACAGGGCCGGAGGGT
>PVIC010015218.1:19125-35607 GCA_004025085.1 Thryonomys swinderianus
TCGCAAGCGTAAGGACCTGAGTTCGATCCCCGGTTACCACATATAATGCTGGGCGTGGTGGCTCACGCCTGTAATCCCAGCACTCGGGAGGCAGAGACAGGAGGATTGCTGAGTTCGCGGCGGCTTGCCTGGGCACCATAGTGAGCTCAGGGCCAGCCTGAACTACAAAGCGAGACCCTGTCTCCAAAAAGAAAAAAAACAAACAAACAAACAAACAAAGACAAACGGGGAAGACTGAGGCCCAGAGAGGGTAAGTGGCTTCCTCTGAATTTAGTGCCCTTCCTAGCAGACAGGCTCTGCAATCTGCCTGTGTGTGAATCCCCCCCCCCACCACTCACCACCGACATTAATTTGGGTGTGCTATGCTCTCCAAGCCAATTTCCTCCTTGGAGTTATTAAAGGTATTTTCCTCATGGGTTTTTGCCAGAATTAAATAAAAAGGAGTAGTGCCAGTCTCAGCGTTAGAATTTATTATGACCAGTGATGTTATTGTTATATCAGAGCGTAAGTGAATCAAGTCATAAACACACTTATACACCCCGGTTTCTCTGAGGCCTTCTCTGAAGGCAGGTCCTGTTTTAGACTTAAGGACCTTGGCCTCTGCTTTCCATGAGCTCATCATCACACACATACCCCGGCCCGAAAGCATACTGACACTGACACACCTTTCGCTTGCTTTTTATATGCCTCTGCCATCAGGCACTGTTTATTGCCCAGTCGCTAAGAGCCAAGGATTTGGGAGCAGTTAGTGTTTACCAGGCTAGTGTCTTTGAGCAAGTCATTCCCCTTCCAGGGTAAAGTGGAATGAATAATAGTACTAACTTCATGAAGAACTGTTGTGAGAATTCAATGTCGGTATGTAGAAATATATATGCAAATATTCAATAATGGTTGTATTATTTTTTAACTGTTCCCACAAGTATTCATGCACCCAGGAGAGGGCAGGCTGTGAATTCTCTGACTTGGCCTTTGCAAACGGGGCTCCCTCCCTCGCCCCCACCTGGTTGGCCAGCGGCCCCTGACTCAGGGAGAGGAAAGTCCCGTGCTGAGCGGAGTGGACAGGGTTATTCTAAAGCGCTGCGCAGGCCCCGCCCCCTCCCCACCGGGCCAGGCACGTGGCTCCAGCTCTGTTGGGTTGAGCTGAGCTGCCTGAGGTGACTCAGCAGTGCCAGCGCCTGCCCTAGCCTGATAAGTGCATGCCGTGTGTGTGTGTGTGTGTGTGTGTGTGCGCGCGCGCGCGCATGCGTGAGTACACGTGTTGGAAGATCTCGGTTTCTGACCTTGGGCATTCACCTCTGGGAATGTGTTTGTGATCTTGTGTCTCTTGTCTGTGTATTTTGGGGGGTCTGTGTGCCCCTGAGGGTGTGCCCATGTTCGTGAGTTTGTACAGAAAGTGTGGCTTTGTGTCTATGTGTCCCACAAATGCTCGTCTCCCCACCCACACGGCCCCCAGGTCCTGGAACCAGACATCTCTGCTCTGCCCCTGAGGCCTCTGGGCAGCCACCTGTGTGTTTCCTGTTGAGGTCACCTTTGCCCTTCTGTGGGCGAACAGGACCTTGTAAGTCAAGTTGTGTTAGTGAGTTACCACGCCTAGACTTCAAGTCCCCGTCTCGCTGCTTCTGCCGGCGGATTCTTAGCGCTAGAAGGGGCTCAGTGGTCACCTTCCAGACCCAACCTGAGATGCTTCCTGTGAGACATGGCCTCCTGCCCAGAGGCTCACATATGTTCATTGTTATCCCATATTTCAAGGGCGTCCCCTTAACTATCTCATCTCAACCAAAAGAGGGTCTGAGGCTCAGAGAGCTGAAGCAACAGCACAAGGTCACAGAGCTCTTAAGTAACAGAGAGTAAAAGGCGACAGGCAGAGGTCTCAGCTGTCCTTCCAAGCCTGAGCACCAAGCTGCTGGGGCCTGCGGAGGACTGATAAACCGGGAGAAGAAACCTGTTTCTTTCTCCTCCTCAGAGAAGGTCTGGGCCTCCAGCCGAATCCTTATCCTGCCGGGCACTGTCACCAGCGTCAAATGAGCTTGAGTTGGGAGATAAAGGTAGAACAGATGGGAGTGGAGGAGGGGACCCGAACATTTGGGAGCACCTGTTACTTCAACAGAATTTTACTGAGCACATGATTATAACTGGACTACAAAATAAAATAAAACCACACTTATAATCCCAGCTACTCAGGAGGCTGAAGGCAGGAGGGTCACTTGACCCCAGCAGCTTGAAGGCAGCCTGAGCACCATAGCAAGACCCTATGTGAAAAAAGTAAATAAGTAGAAATAAAAATTGACCAATACCTAATATTCCAAAGGGGGAAGGTCTCAGTCAGGGCACAAGGCATGGGGGAGCGGAAGGGGAATTAGGGGCCTTGGGGGGGTATGTCTAGAATGCACTGCAGGGCTGAATAGTGCCTCAGGGCCACTGATGGCTTCTCCTCAGCAGTCCGATGAGGTAATGGCTGGAGTGTTCTGTGCTTTCTCAGGCCGGTGCACAGGAAAGGTGAGCCATTGTAAACTGTGATTACTGTCCATCCAGTCCCACTGTGACGCCCAGCCTGGGTGGAGACAGCCCTGAGGCAACTGTGTACTCAAAGGCCAGAGAGAGCCAGGCTGTTCTCCAAGCACAAAGCCCTGGAGGTAGGGCAGCAACCTAGGTGGTTTCTGAGAACGGAAAACAGGCTGGTGTTTCTGAAGCACAGAGTGAATCATGAGATGAACTGTAGAGAGCTTCAAATTCCAGATGAAGACACAGAGGGCAAGATTTAGGCAGAGCCCGAGGGCCTTGAGGTGAGGCCAGCCATGCATTAGCTGAGGTGCAGCAGTCATGAAGGGGGAACAGGTTCGGGACTCTTCTCCAGGAGGGTCCATTTGGAAGTCTAATGCCCAGGATGACATGGAATTTGGCAGGAAGCTACAGAGCCCCTCCTAAGGGGAGGAAGGAGTTGGCAGAGGAGAAAAAGCTGAGTTTAATACCATAGTCCAGCTGGGTGTCCTGGAAAACATCTGTAATCCAAGCACTCCGGGAGGCTGAGGCAGGAGGATCATCGCAAGTCTGAGACCACCCTGGGCTACATAGTGATTTCGAGGCCAGCCTGGACTACACAGTAAGACCCTATCTCAAAACAAAAACAAAAAGAAGTCCAAAGATTTCCTACATTTAGGGACAGAGGGTGCCCAGCATCAAACATGTAAAGGCTCTGCAAGGACCACTGTCCGGGGACTTCCTCTGGGTTGCAGCTGTGTGGCCAGTCCCAACAGAAGCCCTTCCAAGGGGAGGGGCCGCTTGGGGAGCCCCATGTTGAAACAGGGATGAACAATCCTGGGAACAGGAGATGCCCCTACTCCACGGATGAGTAAAATGCCGCTGAAAAAACGTAAATGTGTGTGGCAAGGTAGCCCGCTCACTGTCACAGCCAGCCAGTGAGCAGCACGCCGGGTGCGAAGGCCGCGCTCCTGATTGGCTAGGAAGGCAGGAAAGCGCTGCCGGAGGGAGGTGTGTAATGTGTAAGGCTGGCTGCGATTCTGGCTCCTGAGAGAACCAGAGAAGCCGGCGCCACGGGAGCGGGAATGATGGTATCTACCGCCACCTTGAGGGCGGCGAGCAGTTGCGGCTGAGGCGCAGAGCCAAGCGGTCCCTAGCATGTGTGAGGCCCTGGTTCTATCCCTAGTTCAATAAAGGGAAAAACAAAAGTCTCTTACAAAAAAAAAAGAAAAAAATTCTTTCCCGTGAAGCCCTTCAAGGCTGGAAAAACTAAAGACCCAGTGGGCAGGTCCCAGACTGTGGGGCTAGAAACTTGTTTGAGGGGCTTCTTGAAAAAGAACACAAAGTTAAGAACACACGGACAGAGCCAGAGATTTAGCTCAGTGGTTCCGGCGCCTGCCTCGCAAGCGCAAGGTCCTGAGTTTGATCCCCCGTAACCACACACAATACTGGGCGTGGAGGCTCACGCCCACCAGCAATCAATACCACATACCACAGTGCCAGGGTGTGGTGGCTCATGCCTATAATCCCAACCCTGGGAGGCAGAGGCAGGAGGATTGCTGAGTTTGAGGCTTGCCTGGGCTACATACTGAGCTCAGGGCCAGCCTGAACTACAAAGCGAGACCCTGTCTAAAAAAGAAAAAAAAAAAGAATACATGGACATGATGGGCCTTACATCCTATGCCTGTATTCCCAGGTATTCAGGAGGCTGAGGCAGAAGAATCACAAGTTCAAAGCCTGCTTGGGTAATTTGGTAAGACTCTGTGTCAAAATTTTTAAGAACATTTTTAAGGACTGGAGTAGCTCGGCGGTAGAGCAGCTGCTTAGCAAGTATGAGGCCCTGGGTTCAATGTACATACTGGAAAAAAACAAAAAACTGCCTGTGACCACTTGAGGCTGGAGAACATAAATGGGAAGGAGAGGAAGTCAGAGAGGAAAGAGAAAGTGGCCTTCATTAATTCTAAAAATGAGTCTACTTTTCCAATCTACACAAAAACACATGCCATGGAAGCAGAGGCTAGGATTTTCTCTGGGGCCCATGCAAATGTGAGGCCACCCCCGGGCCTATTAGAATCAAGTGTGAGGTCTCCCTCAGCCTTGGGAACGCTGAAGAAGAGCAAGCCTTGGGTTCGTGTACCCCAGCGCCTGCCAGGACGGGCCTTCGCACAGCGCTTCGGACCGGAACTGAATCGAGGCCCCCTGCACCTTCTGTGTAGAAACATCCGAAGCAGAATCCTTGGTTCCACCCTGTCGAACCCTCTTTAGCTTTTCAAGGTTTGGCGGACCAACCTCTTCAGCCTCGGGAAGCTTTGACCGCCTTCCCCTGGCCTCCCTAGGCAGTGCCAGGGCTGTGCGGTCACCCGGAGGCCTCTGGTCAGTGCAGAGCTGTGGTCAAGCCCCCGGGGTCAGCATGTGTCACCTGGGTGTGGCCAGAGCAGAGAGTCACAACCTGAGTCCAACTCCGAGCATAGCCAGGCCTGCGCCAGGTACTGCGGGGTGGGGGTGGGGGAGAGAGCGGGCCCAGGCCCTGACTGGCTCCCAGTCTGTGGCTGAGTGAGACGTGGACCAAGATTTAATATTTTCATTTTCAGGGCAAGTGGTTTTGAAACACTTAGAGAAACCCAGGGTGGGAAAGAAAGGAAGCCGGGCAGCTCTGATGAAGCAATGGGCGGGAGGCACGCAGTGGGGTGGGGAGGTCACGTGCCTGGCCTCCTCCTTCCTCCTCCCTGTTTAGCTTGTTCCCACCCTTCTAAGGAACCATAAATTGGAACGACTGCTCTGTCGCCACGATTTTGCTTCAGCAGCTGAGAAAACTGAGGCCTAGCAAGAGTGAAAGACTTGGCCGACGTCACAGAACCAGGCAGCGGCCAAGGCTAGAATCAAACCCAGGGCGGCCTCAGGATTCAAACGCAGAACGAATGAGGTCTCAGCCTGCGTGCTGGACCATGGAGGCAGCACCAGCCCTCCCCGGGCCTGACACGCTCTGCTCTAACACTAGGATCCTCCATCTGCTCAAGACAGCTGTGTGCTGAAGAGAAAGTCCCAGGCGTCCCTAAAACCCTTGGGTGTAGGACAGCAAAGAAGGGGCCCATGGGACCCCCCATGTTCTGTTCGCTGACGATCTGCAGCCTGAGCACAGAGCCCACCTGGCCTAATGGGAGCAACAAGTAGAGCGGAATTAATAAATCCGAAGCAGTAGTTGGGGGTGGGATTTACTTCAAGCGGTACCATGCCTACCTTGGAAGCACAAGGACCCGAGTTCAATCTCTGGCACCGCCAAAAAAAAAAAAAGGTAGAGAATGAAGCAGTAGCTCAGGGCCGGGGAACCCTGTTAGGAGTCACCCTGTGAGGTTGCTTCATGCTTCTCCGGTGTTGCCTGGTCCTACGTTTGTTTAAATACCTATTTTAAAGATCTTTTTTAATCCGTTTCATTAACATGGTTATTGGTCTCTTATATTCTAGGTACTGCATAAGGCAATGGAATTGAAAAAACAAGTAAGATAGGGCCGGAGGGTTAGCTCAGTGGTTCCGGCTCCTGCCTCGCAAGCGCAAGGACCTGAGTTCCATCCCCGGTAACCACATATAATGCTGGGCGTGGAGACTCACGCCCACCAGCAATCAACACCGCATACCACAATGCCGGACGTGGTGGCTCACGCCTGTAGTCCCTGCACTCGGGAGGCAGAGACAGGAGGATTGCTGAGTTCGCGGCGCCTTGCCTGGGCACCATAGTGAGCTCAGGGCCAGCCTGAACTACAAAGCGAGACCCTGTCTCAAAAAGCAAAAAAAAAAAAAAAAAAAAACCACAAGATAGTAGTCGGAAAGGACAGCAGTGCCTAGCACATCACGGGTGACAGTTCTCCCCACCGCATCCCTCATTCACGTCCCTCCTTCCGGAATCAGTTTCCAGGGCACAGCTTCAGGGATGCAAAGGGTACGTGAGAGAATTATAAAAGGGAGAGTAGCTAAATAAGGGTGCTAATACAAGGTGTGGCCGGTAGGCGGCAGCAGCGTCTATGAAATTAGCCTGGTCTCTGAAGTCTGTCCTAAATTTCTTCCGGGTGGGCTGTTTGACTGTGTTCACGTGTAGAAACACATATGTATAAACAACCATGTGCCCCGGTGGGAAGTTTGGATAGAAAGCGCGTCGTATGAACACATGTGTATACATCTATGGGAACGATGTGTGTCTGGGGCCGAGAACGAGTCTGTGTGGGAACAGAATATCCCCGAGGTATGGAGCACGCGTGTGCACGTCTGCGCACACAGCCCTGTGTGTGGACTGTGACCTCCAGGAAGGTGCGGGCCTATGTGACCTTGTGGATCATGTGGACCCCTTCACTGTAGCATCTCTTTTTTTCCCCAGAACCGGGGTTTTCGCATTGAGCTACTTTGTCATACCTTTTTTAAGTCTTACTTGGAGACAGGGTCTTGCGAAGCTACCCAGGCTGGACGCAAGCGCAAGATCTTCCTACCTCAGTCTCCCAAACTGCTGAGATTATAACTGTTTTCTTCCACACCTGCCAAGGGCAATATTTCTGAAACCTTTTGGTCCTACAGCCCTGACCCCATAAGAGGTCCTGACCCTTCAGCAAGGTGCATGGTTCATATCTCATTCCAATGGGCCCTGGAATCACCTGGTAAAGAAATAACCTGGATGTTAATAGAATGGGGACATGGATGATCTCTGGCCTCTTTTTTTGTTTATCCAGTTTCTCAGTTTCTGAGACTAAGAAACCACCCAAGTATTATTGAATTTTTAGAACCCTCATGTGTCTTTCCTAATGTGCGTGTGCCCTTTGACGTTGTTCTGAACAGCCTGCTGAGAGCAGGTCTTGGTCCAGTGGCGCCCCCTACTGGCCATGTAGGTCAACACAGGAAGGCAGGGACGGCTGGAGGCGGGGGTGGGGCGGTGACCTGGAAAGATGATGGAGCTGGCACAGGGCCCCCTGTCCACCCCTCTGGGAATCGCCTACCCTGATCTGGGCCTAGGCGGTCCTCTTCCTGTAGTCTGTCCCCCGTCCCTCTCAGGGAGCTGTACTTAGATTCTCGGAACACCCATTCGAAAGGGGCTTCAAGCATCTGGATTTTCTAGGCAAGTGGGAGCTACTGAAGGCTAAAGGCAGAAAGAGTTTTTCCCCATTAAAAAATAACATGCCCCGGCCGGGCGTGGTGGCTCACGCCTGTAATCCCAGCACTCGGGAGGCAGAGACAGGAGGATTGCTGAGTTCGAGGCTTGCCTGGATTACATAGTGAGCTCAGAGCCAGCCTGAACTACAAAAGCAAGACCCTGTCTCACAAAAAAAAAAAAAAAAATAACATGCCCCGTTACCACGCACAGCTGTTAACTCACTAGATTCTCAGAAAAGTCCTGTTTATAACAATTATTTACCCTGTTTCACTTCACAAAAGAGAAACATGAACCCCAGAGTGGGAACACAGATATTTCCTCAGGGCACATGCAAACGTGAGTAAACAAATCTCCACTCTGCACACATTCATGCATGCACAAACATACACACACTCACCTTCACAGATATCCCTCCTGGCCTCAGTGGAAGTTGGCTCTGGAAAGAACTGTGATGCTTATGAATTTCCTTTGTTGTTGTTTTGGTTTTGGTTTTATTGGGGAGCGGGTGTTGAGACAGGATCTCACTATATAGCTCAGACTGGCCTCAAATACTCGGCGATCCTCCTGGTCAGCTTCCCAAGTGCTGGGATTATAGGCCTGCACCACCACACCTGGCCTGTGACATCTTGTTGGGGTGTGTTGTTGTTGTTGTTTTGGTACGGGGGTTGAACTTGGTACCTTGGACTTGCAAGGCAGGCACTGGAACCATGGGGCTACATCACCAGCCTGTGACCGAGCCCCTCGTGAACAGGAAAACCTAGCTCTCAACCCCCCTCCTGACCTGGGGAGCCCGGTGGCCCTTCCCCAGCCCTGCTCCCTCCCGACAGTCTGCACTGTGGGGTGCTGAGCCTTCAGGGTCTCCTCGGGCCCAGGGTGGGCAGGCTCTGGCTGGCGCTTCGTGAAGCCTGGGGTGGGGTGGGGGAGGAGCCCCAAGCCTGGTGGTCTCTTAAGGACAAGTCGCACACGCCAGGGACGCAGATCCGATCAGAAAGTGACTCCTTTCTGGGATTCACTAATATCAAGGCCAACGAGTACGGAGACGGCTGCGGGAATGAAGAGGGTGTCCCGACTCCTGCCTAGGGCCACCATGAGGAAACAGGATTCTGCAGGCAAAGGGAAGACCACTGAGGGGCTGGGCCACAAGGGAGAAGGCTGAAGCGGGGAACCAGGGGGCTCCCCAGGGCACAGAGAGGGGGATCCCGGTCTGGCCTCGGGACGGCCTGGAGCCTGCGGTTCCTAAGGACAGCACACATACACGCATACACACACTGCGGGGTCCTGAGCCTCTGCCAGGTCTGTCACCCTCCAGGCCGTGGCCTCTCACTGAGGAACCAAAACAAGATGAACAGACAGACAGACAAGGATATAGATGCTCATTTTATTGGGAAAATAGGCCGGGTGAGTCTAAGTACCAAGATGGAACCCGGCAGGGATAAAAGCCAGGTGTCTGAGGCAAGCTCCATTCGTGCCATGCCTCTGCCCCAAAACAGGGCAGCGCCCATGACAGGGGCCAGTCCCCGGACATGCTTCTCCCCATCTCTGGACCAGTGCCCAGGGATTGTACCACTAGATGTCAGTTTCTGGGATCAAGGAACACGAAGGAAAAATCTTAGTTCTTTCCCAGAATGCCACAGCCCTCACTCAATTCCTATGTCTTCGCCTCCACTGTATGGCCAGGCAGGGACAGAGAACTGCCCAACATGGCACAGCAAGGAAGTGGAGGACACAGTTCCTGTCCCCTGGGATTCATTTTAAGGGGATTGGAGAAGACAAGTCCATTGGATGGATGGCACAGTCACCATCCCCACTCAAGGGTTCAGACCCAAAGGCCGCACCAAGGCCACGGGCAGCCCTCTGCCCTTCCCGGCCCCCACACATTCCTGGGTCTCTGCAAGGGACAAGAAGATAACCCCAAAAAAGGAGCTGGTGAGACTTCTTCTTGAATGCCCCCCCCCCCCCGAAAACTCAAGGAAATGGTTATCCGAGAAAGAGCTCTGCGCCTGCCCTGTCACACTAGAAATGGGTCTGGGACACATGTGACTGAAAGCATTGGATGACAGGAAAAGGCTACATTTCTTGGGCATTTGCTGTGCACCAGACTTATTATTCACCCACGTGGTGCCCATTTGGGTTTGCTGGGAACTCTTTTGCTTGTTTGTATTTTGATACCGGGTCTCTCTGTATAGCCCAATCTGGCTCTGAACTCACTGTGTAGACCAGGGTAGCCTTGAACTTGCAGGAATCCTCCTGCCTCAGCCTCCCAAGTACAGAGGTTACAGAAGTGTGCCACCATGCCTAGTACTGCTGGGAACTTCTGTGACCAGAGCAGACAAGGCCCACTACTTGCGGTCTCCTTTTAATCCTCAAATTCTTACCAGCTAAGCTTTGTCACCCGTGACAGAGGAAATGGGCTGAGAGAGTACAGTGTCTTGCCCAGGGTCACACAGAAAAAATTTGGTAGGTCATCACAAAGTTACAGAACATGCAGGCTTCCACAGCAGGCAGTAAGGACGCAGGAGGGATCTGCCAGCTCAGTTTGGGGGCAGCTGGCATGGGCTAAGGTCATGACAGCGTCTGCGGCCAGGTTATGAGGCATAGAACCTGGCACGGGAAATGCTTAGTCTGTGACCTCTGGCTGGACAGGAGTCTCTCTGGGACCTTCTGGGTAATCAGAGTGCTTCCCAGAGGGGAGGCCAAAGAAGGAAGCGGAGGAAATGGGACCAGACAGACCTAAGATGGGCCCTCCCCAGGCCAATCGCTGAACCAGGCCGCCTTGAGCAAACATTTCCTTCCTTGAGCCTCAGTTTCCTCCCCTACGCAATGAAGGTAAGAAAAATGAAGCCTATTTCACAGTCAGGCTGGGAAGATCAGTGAGCTCCACTAGGTAACTGGATGAGGTAAGCTCTGCCGCTCACCGGCTGTTAGCAGCACAATAGCCTGTCACAGAGACGGAGTGTGTGGAAGCACTGGGCACCCTGGGTAGGGCTCATCCCCACCAGGGCAATGGCCCTGGGGCTACACCCTGAGAGCCTCCCTGCCTGCTGTCTGGAAGGAGCCGGCAGCTCTCAGAAGCTCTGCTTTGGGTTCCCAAGCTGCCTCCGGCCACAGTCCCAGACCCACACAGCCCGCATCCCGGCCTGAGCCCCATCTGCAAGCTCTGAGTGGTCCTGACTCTCCCCTCGCTCCCGCCAGCCCCTGGCATTACCCGCCTGGTGTCCAGAAGTGAAATAAAGGAATAAATAATTCAAGTAAATACATGCTGGAAGAAAGCTGTGTTGGGCCAGAGATTTAGCTGAATGGTTCCGCTGCCTGCCTAGGAAGCGCAAGGTCCTGAGTTCGATCCCGGTAACCACATACAATACCAGGCGTGGTGACTCATGCCCACCAGCAATCAGTACCACACATCACCATGCTGGGCCCAGTGGCTCACGCCTGTAATCCCAGCACTTGGGAGGGAGGCAGAGGCAGGAGGATTGCTCGGGTTGAGGCTTGCCTGAGCTCCATAGTGAACTCAGGGCCAGCCTGAACTACAAAGCAAGACCCTGTCTCAAAAAACTTAAAAATAAATAAATAAATACATAAAAGCTCCGTATTTTCTGTGTAGGTGCCAGGGCCAGGAGCTGATAGGTGTGTGACGTCCCATGGGGACTCCTGCTCCTCCCTGAATGCTGGTGGAACTTCTGTCCTATCAACTGTCCTCCACCGGGAAGGCAATTCCAGTCCAGGCCCAGCAAGCTTTGTCCAACAGCTGCCTGTGCTACTACATAATTCCTGGAAGATAACCCTGTATTGGACCTACCAGGTCCCAGGACTCTGGTGCTGGCTTCCAGAGGGGCCTCTAATCTCACTACTTCCAGTGGCCCAGAACCCATCACACTCAGGATCTTACTAGAGACTGACCATCGTATTAGAGACCAACTCAGTCCTTCATGTTAGATCCAGAAACAAAGAGAAGCTCGGAGAGCGCAAATCCCTTTGCCTGGTTCGTGCAGCCGCTTCGCTTCAGACTTGAGATCTGATACTCACCAGGCAGGAGACTAAAGTTGAGAGCTCCTGTCCTCCCTGCCCCCACCCCCTCCTGTGACACTTGACATCCCCCATCACGCCCTCCTCCTGGGAACGCCCCCCTCCTCCAGTTTCCATGGCAGCACATCCTCCCCAATCCTCCTGCTCCTCCAGTGGCTCCGCACTCTCCACAGTCTCCCCAGGCTGGGTCGCCAGGCTCTTTTCTCTTCCTTGCTGCTCCTGAAAGCCCACCCACTTTCCCTGTGCGTCTCCAGCTGTGCTCCGCATTCCAGCTTAGTAACAGCTACCTCGGGCTGAGAGCATCACCATGTGACGGGCCATTGGCTACACACGGCATCTCATTTCAGCAGAACAACCACCCATGAAGGAAGTTTAGGCTCCAGATGTGGAGACAGAGGCTCAGGGAGGGAAAGCCCAGATCTGATGTCGGCCTCGCCCGCTACTTCAAGAACAGAAAAGAAACTGTAGGACATTTTTAAACCAGGGGCAAAACCCTTCCTCCCAACTCCTACAGAGAGAAATGGAAATTTTGGAGGAAAGAGCCCTACTCCGCACTTTTCAGAACCTGGTGACGATCTAGAATTACACTGTCAATTTGGAGCGTTAAAAATGCATCGTGCAAAGTACATTTTGAAATGAGAAGATTTGGAGAGCTTCGAGAGGAACAAAAGTTCATGAAAAATTGCCCTTTTCCTGCAGATTGGTCCGTTTTGTCTTAAGCCTTCAAAAGGCTCCTCCCAGGGTTCCAGCTACTAATGTCTATTTCATTGACACCTGGAATTTACTGCAAACTTGGACGGTGGAATTTCCCCTGGATTCCCACTGACTCAGGTTCTATCCCTACTAACAGGCTCTGTGGACCCACAGGCCAGAAGCTGGACCTGAACCTCGGCTTTCTGGTCTAAAGTGGGGATATCGCTACTTCCCCACTTGGCCACCATGACTCCCCACCAGACACTACACCTGGCACACAGTTAAGTCCTGTGTTCCTGTTGCACATAATTTCTTGGGTTTGCCAAGCATGTCAACATCTCCTACTCTCATATACATTGTTCCTTCCCACTGATGGCCAACTCCCATTCATCCTTTAAGGCCCCCTGACCCTTGCCCACTTCTCATGGAATTGCTACATATGCACATGTTTTTGGTAAAAAGACACACTCCCTAGGGCTGTCTCTCCCTATGCTCTTCACCCTGGGATGCAACCATCCATTTATTCCCTGGCTTGAGCCTTCTGAGGGCAGGGCTGTTTGTGCCAGGCTGGCAGGAAGTAGATTTCATTACAAAATCACATTACCTTAAAAGCACTTGGTTGAGATCCACCCCCTGCTGGCCCCACAACAAATTTATCTTTTAGCAAGAAGCAGCCAGGTCTGTGAGTCCCACAAGAGTTGGCCCTAAGTGGACTTTGAACAGCTTAAAGACGGGCCCGTGTCGCACAGCATGTATCTGTGTGTGATGACATAGTCCTTGCACAAAGAAAAAACAGCGCTGCACCCACTCACTGTAAGAGTCTTCCCCTGTTCCTAAATTGTCTCCCTTTTCTGCCATTTCCCCAGAGCATCAGCAGGAAGAGCCCCACATGTCAAGGTGTGCCCAGCCTGTCGCCCCGCCTTGGGCACTACTCCTGCAAACAGAAGTCCCTGAGGTCGCCGGGCCCATCTGGGTGGTGACGGCTGGGCTAGAGTGAACTGAACTCCAGGTGGAGGCTGGATCTGAGTGCTGGGCACACACCCCCCAGGTCCCAGGGGAGCCACTTCTTGGAAGAAAATCCCCAGGTCCAGGGTTTCAGGGGACCTCAGCCTGAAAAGAAGCCTGTGCTTTACCCACTGAAGGGACCCTGACCCCATAAAGGTGCACAAAGCCCACCTTGGTGCCCCCCCCAACTAGTTCAGTCCCTGCTGGAGTGACAACCTCCCAGCTTTTGTTCCCAAAAACTGGCTGTCAAAGGGAATAGAGGTATATTGTTTCTTTTCTTTTCTTTCTTTCTTTTTTTTTTTTTGGTTTGAGACAAAGGCATCAATTTCTTCCCATCTGTCCCAAAAAAGGAAGAAAATTAAATTTGTTTTTACAAGGATGTCAGCTCTTGCTTCAATAGGGAGTCAGGGGTGTCTTGCTGAAACAGGGTGGGGGAAGGGTGGAGCAGAAGCTCGAGGGAGACACAGGGGACAGGGAGAGACCGGACACCAAAGGAAGCAAAGGTCTGGGGTGCCTGATGTGCACTTCCACGCCTGGCTTTGGGTGGACCCTGGAACTCAGCAGCCTGAAGGAGAAGCGGAGTGGGCTGGAGCCGGTGGGGGTGCTGAGGGCCAGAGAGGGGACCGCGCGCCATCTTCCCTCAGTCCTGTCAGAATCAGACCCCACGTGGGCAGTTCCCATTCATCACAGGCACTGACACCAGATGCACAGGGCACAGGCAGATGCTGGGGAACTGGAGAGAATCCGAGGTTCCGGAAATCTGCGGGGGGTATCTTGGCGTCTAAATAGGCGGTCCTCTCTCTGCTCCAGGCCTCAGGTAGAGTAGACACGGGGCCCTGGGGATTCCATACAAGTTCCTCCTCCGCTTGAGGACCCAACCTCAAGGCAGAAAGCTCTGCCTTCGCCTCACTGCGCCGCTTCCAGCCCACTCACCTTGGCACAAAAGCCCACACAGACAGGGTGTGATGCCCTAGGACCTTCCGGCTCCTTCCCAAGCCTGAAGTGCTTGATTCTGGGGACTCTAATTAACTGAGGCCTGTCTCCCCGGTCCTGTCCAAGACCCACTGCATAACAATGTCGACATCGCTGCCCTTTCAGGCATCGCTGTCCAGTCCCAAGAAATATGTGCCCGTTCCAGTGAAAGGCATGTTGTCTCTCTGCCTCTGTTTCTTTTATATTTGCTTCATTTATAAAGATGTCAAATTAGTGCTCGCTTCGGCAGCACATATACTAAAAAGATGTCAAATTAGACCTGGGCCTCAGTGAGTCCCCATCTGCTGCCAGAACTCAGGGCTGAGACTCTGCGCTAAACAGGCCCCCCCCACACACACACAGGCCCTGATCTGGGGACAAGCCTTAGCTGCAGCCCCTCCTGGGCTCGTCTCTCCACCTCTTCTGGAAGGGACTCCTGCATGCCACACCCAGGGCAGCAGCTCAGTCTTCAAACCACCATCCACCACAGCCCCTTCCGGGTCCCGAGTGTACGTACAATCATCAGATTCCAGTCCAGGTCCTGATGGCACCGAAGTTCATGGGGCTTGAACTCAAGGCGGCCCCAAGGTCGCGACTCTGCCCACAGCACAGGTCCTATTAGCGGCCTGGTTCTAGCGCTGCAGGCCCCAAACTTCAGCAGTCCTCGCTGTGCCAACCCAGCCGAGGACCTGGGTCAGGGCCCCATCCCCCACTGCATCCAGAGGCCACCCTCCTGCACAGCCCCCGGCTCTTCTCCAAAACAGACCCCGTGCAGGGGCCCACGCCTCTCCACCCTCTACTGCCCCGGGCCAGACCATGGTTCCACCTCGCGGGGTTTCCGCGGGCACCTCGGAGGGGCAGGGAGAGGGCGTAGTCAGGCCGCAGCGCCCCCGCCCGGGCCATCGGAGGGGGTGCAGGCAGTGACTCGCTCGCGGGCCGTGGCCTCGCGCGCGCGGCTGAAGCTGCCAGGCTCCGAGCGGCCGCAGGGCGAGCGGCAGAGCTGGCGGAAGCAGCGCTTGAAGTTCTCGTCCAGGAAGGCGTAGAGCACCGGGTTGAGGCTGCTGTTGGCGTAGCCCAGGGCGATGCACAGGTGCAGCGCGGCCACCACGAGCGGGTCGCGCCGGTCGATGTCCACCAGCGTCCAGACGATGACGAAGATGTGGATGGGCGCCCAGCACACCACGAAGGCGCCCACCACCACCAGCACCATGCGCGTGATGCGCCGCAGGCTGCGGTCCTTCTCCTTGGAGCCCGACAGCAGGCGCACGCTGCGCAGGCGCAGCAGCATGAGGCCGTAGCACACGGTGATGATGAGGATGGGCACCACGAAGGCGAAGAGGAACACGCAGATCTTGGTCACTGTGTCCCAGTACCAGCTGGGGCTGGGGAACTGGAGCATGCACACCACTGCCCCGTCTGGGTCGGGAGACAAGGAAAGACAGCGGGGGTGAGAGGCCCGTGCACCTGAGGACCCGCCTGCGGCCCTCCCGTCTTGGCGTGGTGAGGGCCCTCCGCCTCCTCCCTGCGGCTGCTCCAAGTGATTCTTCCGCTCTGAAGGTCCCCTCACTTCTGCACTTGGTGGACTCTTAGTCATCCTTAAAAACCCTAGAAGGATTGGGCCTCATCTGAGCAGTCGCCTTTCTGTGGTCTCTCCTAGGCCCTTCAAAAGCTCCTAGGTCCATAGGTGATAATAAGAAGTAACAAATATAAGCCGGAGATTTAGCTCGGTGGTTCCAGCACCTGCAAGCGCAAGGTCCTCAATTTGATCCCGATAACCACATACAACAATACCAGGCGTGGTGACTCACGCCCACCAGCAATCAGTACCACACACCACAGCACCGGGCGTGGTGGCTCACGCCTGTCATCCCAGCACTCGGGAGGCAGAGGCAGGAGAATTGCTGAGTTTGAGGCTTGCCTGGGCTACATAGTGAGCTCAGGGCCAGCCTGAACTACAAAGCAAGACCCTGTCTCAAAAAATAATAATAGGGCCGGAGGGTTAGCTCAGTGGTTCCGGCGCCTGCCTCGCAAGCATAAGGACCTGAGTTCGATCCCCGGTTACCACATATAATGCTGGGCGTGGTGGCTCACGCCTGTAATCCCAGCACTCGGGAGGCAGAGACGGGAGGATTGCTGAGTTCGCGGCGGCTTGCCTGGGCACCATAGTGAGCTCAGGG
>PVIC010015219.1:0-35503 GCA_004025085.1 Thryonomys swinderianus
TGTAGCCCAGGCAAGCCTCGAACTCAGCAGTCCTCCTGTCTCTGCCTCCTGAGTGCGGGATTAGAGGCGTGAGCCAATACGCCCAGCACCGTGGTATGTGGTATTGATGGCTGGTGGGCATGAGTCACCACGCCCAGCATTCTATGTGGTTACCAGGATCGAACTCAGGACCTTGCGCTTGCGAGGCAGGCGCCAAAACCACTGAGCTAAATCTCCGGCCCAATCATCATCTGTTTGATTACCAAAAATAACATCATAATAACTAAAAGCAGTGACATGTGTTGAGGGATAATTATGTGCCAGGCATTGATCTATGCACTTTACATAATTATTTTGTTTCATAACCATGACAATTTTACTAAGACAAAGGCCTTCACAGGGTCATGTATTCTCAAGGTGTTCTGATTATTATCATTATTGGTCTTTTTTCCTTGCTGAAATCTTTCATTATCCCTTATTTTTATCTTCTTTCTCTAATTCTTTACTCCCACAATTAAAAATACCATCACATAAAATAATGTAAAGCTCATTCCTCCAGAAAGCTCCTTCACATCTCAAAGTTGTTCTTCGCAGAGCAAGAGTTGAGGCCTTAAAACCTAGAGTCAACTTCTGTGCACTATCTGGGTGATCTTAGAGTATGTCACATAATCTCTCTATGATCTAATTTCTTCACTGTCAAATGGGGGCTTATAAATTCTAGGGTTGTTATGAGGCTTCCTGTAATTCTAGGGTTTTTATAGAGTTCAGGGTTGTTCTATTCTAAATTCTAGGGTTGTTACAGAGTTCATAACAGTGCCAACACACAGTAATAGTTCAAGGAAAATTAGCTAGCCTTTCACTTTGTTAATGGTGGAATAATACAGGATCTTTTTTTCTACTCTATAATTCTCAATTGATGGTGATTGTACTAATCAACTTCAATCTCAGCATCATTTTCAATTGAATTTGTAGTGTTTTCAAGGTAAATACTGTGTTTATATCAGAAAAATATTCAATTTGACCTAAAGAATCCATCCAAAGCGGCACCTACTACTAGTAAACACAAAAGGGGATACACAGTGAGTTTAAGGAAGTGCTATGGCCATGAAGAACTTTACAATTTGCCATCACACCCCTGAAATCCCAGCACTGAGGGAGGCCAAGGCAGAAGAATCAAAAGTTCAAGTTCTGCCTGGACAACTTAGTGACAACATGTTTCAAAATAAAATATAAAAATGGGTAGAGATGTAGCTCAATGACAGGGTCCCCAGGGTTCAATCTCTAGTATATATAAAAAAAAGTACCTTACAATCTGCTTGGAAAAATGAAGTTAGCATACATGAAGTCACTGACTAATGATTGGTATGATATTGCTCAAGTAAATTTATATATCATTACAATATAAATTCAGAGAAGGATGACAGCAGTGTCATTTAAGAAGGAAAAGAGCTTTTATATAGTAGAAGTAAGAATAATACAGTCTTAAAGGATGGGCAGCATTTTCTTGGGCACAGCTGAGAAGTTAAAGACTATGTTTATTTAGTGCTTTCTAGCTTATAAAAGTTTTTCACATACAGACTTTTTTGTTTTATGACAAACCATTATTTTAGAAAGAACATGAATTCTTATTATTTTAGCCTCCAGGTAGTTCTTGATGCACAGAGTGCTTAAGTAAATTGCTCAAGGTCTAGACTAGAGCCAGCAAGTGGAAGCCCTCACCCCACCTCTCCAGATCCTACAAAGCTTCACCTACACAGAGCTGTGAATCATGTCAATCATGACTCCTGCCCATATGAAATGGACATGTGTTGAAGATTTTATTTAATTCACCACTAATGAGAAAGCTAGTAAGATGCTACAGCTAATTCAGTGAGCAAAGATGGACATAGTTCTTTGGAATAAAGGAATTTTCAAAGGAATGTACAAGTGGTTGAGAAACTAGCTTTTTCGATGGTGGATGAGTTAGATGAAAGTCACCCTCCAATGGAAGGACATCAGTTTTCTACAATTTGCTGAGGTTTTAAGCCAGTTCAAATAAAATAAGATCTATCTTCTCTAAAAGTGCACATTTTCCCTTTGGAATGCCCAGTCATCTTTCAGCTTATTCAAACTTCCTTTTTTCTACAGTTTTATTGTGTCCCTCAAAATTCAAGAACTGGAAAGCTAATCCGCAGTGCAACAGTGTTGAGAGAGGGACCTTTAAGAGCTGATTAGGTCTCCATAGTACCTTCCTCTTGAGTGGATTAGAGCCATTATTGTCAAATTAGGTTGGTTACAAATGGAGAAATTCAGCCCGTTCCCTCTTTCTTATATATGTTTCATCAAGTGATGTCTTGATACAACAAGAAAGCCTCACCAGATGCAATCCCTAGCTCTTGGACTTCCCATCTTTCAAATTGTTGTCAAAAATGTCCACTGTTTACAATTTGCTTAGACTGTAGTATTCTGTTATAATAGCAGAGTACTGACTAAAGCTACAATACACAGAGTTAGAATACAAATGCAGTAATAGGAAATGGCACATGACCCTAAGTTTGAAAATGGTGCTTACAGGTGTCAGGCATCACAGTGTTCTCCCATGCTCGCCTGGAGTTCTCTAGGAACAGGACCCTAACCACAGGTGTGAGAAGTGGCTTTCTGTGATAAAGTGTCAGTAAGAGAGGTCTGATCTAAGCCAAGCCAGTTTTTAACTGAAACAAGGCTCAAGTGTGAGTTTTTGAAGTTATTAAGTGGGAGATGGTTCCAGTTTGAGTAACTTTCCAGGACCCTAATTCAGAGGTGAAGACCACAACTTATTTAAGTTTGTAGCTAGCATGGCTTAAAAAAATGAAAATAGTAACTACTTTTATGAGACTAGTATGGATGTATTTTTCTTACTGCCATTGAGTAGGAGTACTAAGTGAGAAGAAAGGACATTTTGTTGAAATCTTAGTGGATGATTTGTACAGACATGCACATATGAAAGTTATGTTTTATCCAAATTTGTGAATGTGTGGCTCACTTTCAAATATAATTATGTACTTATACAAGGTCATATAAATGCTAATAAGTAGATATGATCTTCCATGCAGGTAGCCACCCATATAATTTGATCTAGAAGGTAATCAAAACCCTCCTTGCTCCTAGACTACCCTTAGTGATCTATTTTTGATTGATTTTATTGGTACATTTTATACATACATTATGATCGCATTCAACGTTGAGAATTTGTACCTGTATATGATATACCTCAATTCTCATTTTTTCCCATTCCCCTGCCCACCTTATAACTCCCACCCTCTATATACATAAGCTTTGTTTCCTTTTTTTAACTATCAAAGTAAAGAAGGGAAAGAAAAAAATGGATAGTGATCTACTATTTTTAATAATATTCCCACTGTTAGTGTTACTTTCTCTGGGATCCAAAAGGCACTTACTAAAATGCAGCATTATCTTTTATAGAAGACTACCAAGAGAGAGAGAAGAGAAAATCTAGAACACCGGCAAAGACGGCAGGCTGGGAAGGATGCCATGTGAGCCTTTCTGGTAGGCCCAAAGGTGCTATGGGAGCCCTAGGCACCTGCAAGGAGGATCAAAGACATGGAGAGCAAGAAAAGAAGGCTGGAAGCTTGAGGAGACAATCTTGACCTGTACCACAAGGTTATAATAGACCTGCCATGATGTGTAATGATAAAAACAACTAGAGTTACTCTGAACTAAGTGCACTAGAATGCACGCATAGGCCCCGATGCTAAAAAGGCTGATGCAAGAACAGCACTTGAGCCTAGGAATTCAAGGCCAGCGTGGGCAACATTTCAAAACTCTTGTGTTGAAATGAATAAAAAAAGAACCCTAAAATTGTAAAATAACTGATATGCTAAAAGTAAGGCACATATTATCTAAAAGGCATCTAATTATCCTCATATAAAATAGTTTGCTGAAAATTGATATTCTGGAACCAGATTTTCAAATCAGTTATCTCAGGAAACAAACAAGATTATAGCTGTTGGAAATCTGTTTTATCATCAAAGGTTAAAGGTTTAAAATGCAAATAGCTGAGAGGGGGCCATTAGTGTCTTCATCATCCTTGGGATCCAAGCAGTTATTAAATACATATTGGTACACTGGGCTGAAGTGAAGGAGTCAGCACGCAAGATAACTTGCCTGCATGGCATTTGGAATGGTGTCAATAATTCCATGGAAGAAGTACAGTAAATACATGCAGAATTATAAAAATTAATAATTGATAGTAATTTAGTAAATTACACATTTTCATTGGGCACAAATAAGAGGATAAATGCATTTACTGGAGAGTTGAGCAAAGCAAAGCAGAACAAAACAAAGCAACCACCTAGAATGTGAAATTATAGCCACTTTATTCATGAACATCTGGTGGCTATAGACTTTCAGGAACCACTTACATGATAGTGGGGGAAGCTTACAGAATTGGATTGGTTACATCTGAATAGAATATTAAGAGGTAAAAATTACCTGAATGATAACTGATACATGTTAGGGAAAATTCCATTCCATTCATAGCACCCAGAATCAGAGCTTCAGACCACCGGTTAATTAAGCTGTATCTATCATATCTTTTTAAAAACAGAGTAGTAATTAATTTTATGAAATCATTGTGGATATAATTTCCTTACTGCCAGAATCTAGGGTTACTAGGAGAACAGAGAAGATATTTTGCTGAGGGTTTGTAGAGACAGAGAGTGATGAAAGGTTCACCTATTTATAAGTATGTGAATGTATAGCTCATCCTCTGAAATGTAACTATAAGCTTATACAAGGTTGTACAGATATTGACACATAGATATGGCCTCTATGTAGCAGTCATCCACATGGGGTTCTTCACAATACCTGGAGGGCACTCACACTAGAGGGACCTCCACATCCACTCCTTGCTCCTTCCTTATGTTCTACTGAGTGAAAAAAATATGTACCTGAGTAGTGTCTCATGTCATTTAAAGAAGCTGAGCATGCTCTGCCATTTTTAGGTATTAATTCTAAGGGGCTTTTCTTGGTGTTTCCTATGTGGCACAGGCCCAAACTCATCCTTCTGTGCCACTGGCAAGGTGGGTGAAGCTTTTTAATTTTATAGTGAAGGAAACTCAAGCTGCATGTCCTTTATATCCATTTTTACAATGGTCATCAGAAAAACACATTATTTAGTCTAGCAATTTGGAAACTATAATGAAGAGGGCCAGAGATTTACCTCAGTGGTTCTGGTGTCTGTCTAGCAAGCACAAGGTCCTGAGTTCAGTGCTGGTAACCACATACAACAATACTAGGTGTGGTGACTCATGCTCACCAGCAATCATTACCAAACACCACAGTTCCATGCATAGTGGCTCATACCTGTCATCCCAGCACTCAGGAGGCAGAGGCAGGAGGATTGCTGAGTTCAAGGCTTGTCTGGGCTGCATGGTGAGTTCAGGGCCAGCCTGAACTACAAAGCGAGACCCTGTCTCAAAAAAAAAAAAACTATAATGAAGAAGAATTTTTCATTTTTAAAAAATTCCAACTCAATACTCACTAAAGTTTTTGAAAATGCAATAAAGACAAATTCAAACTGATATAATAAAAACCAAAGTCATACAAACTACAGTCCCAATTTTAAAAATAAAAGCAGCCATGTTTCCCTTTTTTAAATTACCATCATATTTTTCTTTTATCTTTCATTACTCACTCCTCCACATTTCCCTTTTAATATTTTCTATTTCACAATATCCATCATACATTCTAGAACTCATTAACATCTTTTGTTTCTCATACTAGAGAACAGAAATGATATTTACACATCTGTGACCTATTTATTTCACTTATGAGTATGTCCTGAAGGTGCATCCATTTGAGTATAAATGACTCAAACTTATAATTCTTTGCAGAGTAATAATTCATATTATAGAAAAACCACATCTTCTTTATCCAGTCTCCAGTTGATGGGTGTTTGGGTTGTTTCCAAAACAAAACTTATGTATTTAAGGGGTGGGAGTGTATTTAAGGTTGTTGGGTGGATAGGGGAATGGGAAAAAATGAGAATTAAATTGTGTCATATACTGGTACAAATTCCCAATATTGAGTGTGATCATGATGTGTATATACAATGTACCAATAAAGATAAAAATTAATAAAGAATAGAAGCAGGCAAGTTCAATGCATAAAAATTACTATTACTTTAGAAGTATAGTATACATTTGCAATAAATTCTTACAAAAGATAAGTTCTGATTTTGAATTTATCTTATTTTAAACCTGTAGTAACCAGGTCACAGACCAACCCTAGCCTGCAGAGCACCAAATTTGGGAAAATTAATCTGCTCCACATCAATCTATAAACTCCTTATTATTCTCACTTAAAAAGACAGGACATATGGTTGAATAGTGGTTGAGAGTATGGAATCTGGTGACCTATTTCCAACTCCCAGCCAAGTAATAACAGAATCAATATTAACACTTTCTTCATAGAGTTAATAAGGGGAGTAAATGGAACTTTGTATAAAGCACTTGGCTGTGTTGAGTCCCTTTTAGGACCATTGTTAAGGACCAATGTCCATAGTGGTGGGTAGGCTCTTGGTTAGCGTTTCAGAAGAAACCTAGATGGGTGTAAATATATATCCTCACAATGCATTATCTTCTAGTAATTGTATTTTCTTTTACCCAGGGGCTGAATAAATCTGTTCAAGCAAATCAAATGACCTGAAGACTTTGGAAATCAAGGTTGAACTGCACTATCCTTGAGATACAAACAAGACTCTCCCATGTAAATTGTAGATCCCACATCAGCTAAAGAGTCAATCAAGGGTCTAGCCTCAGTCTTTGTGAACAGTATGTCTTAGTGAACATTTTCAGTGTTTTTTTGATGCTGTTGAAGATTGTCTCACAAAATATCAGTTCTGTTTCCTGTAAGTGTATAAGGTTTAGAAGGCACTCAAAGTAGCAGTACAAATTGGAGTGGAGGGGGTAGTTAGGGGTAGCTAGGAGCCTAGAATGCACTTGTTAAGTTGGAAGCAAAGTGTGCCAAATGGCCTTGTAACAAGGTTAAGCAGATTTATACCTGGCAAAGTGGCTAACCTGTATTTCCTATTTTGCAGTCTTCTGATTCTAGCTAATTTCACTTCTTTTGAGGATATAAAAAATAATAAAATTACATCTGAATGGGATTGAACATTAACTGGTTGCTTCCCTATATCAAGCAACCATGCTTTTTACTAAGGTAGGACTAAGAAAAACTTGATTTACTCTCACTGCTCTCATCATTTGTGTCCATAGGAACACAACAGAAGCAGTTTGGGTCACAAGTCTGTCTAAAGTGTTCCTCTGGCCTTATGGGGATGTTGACATTCTTTTTCTGTGATGAACTGAGCAAACTTTGTTTTTTTTCCAGTTTGGTCTGGTAAAGCTACAAGTTTCATGTTCCAAATTTACTTAAAGGCACTAGAAAGTCAGCTCCCATGTGGTTACAAAGAGAATAGTATCTATTGAAACAGGCAGAATAAAGTTTCTCAGAGATTAAATTTGGTTTTTAACAGAGGAAACTGGTTCAATGACATTTAAGCAGGAGGCAAAAATTCAGGGTAGTAACAGATAGGGTTTGTTTATCTCCTGTTTTAATGATTATGAAGCCAGATGATTTCTCCTTGAAAGTAGAGTAGGTCAACAGAAGGTGAACAGAGAATAAAGATTACCAGAACAAAAAAAATTGGTTATATTGTTATGTTAAAAAGGAAAACAAATATGGTAATTTCAATAGATGCAGAAAAAGCATTTGACAAAATCCAATACCCATTCATGATCAAAATCCTACAGGAAATTAGAATACATGCACTTTATCTCAAACTGATAAAAGCTGTTTACAAGAAACCAATAGCCAATGTAATTGTAAATGATCAAAAACTGAAACCTTTCACACTACAATCAGAAACAAGACAAGGATGTCTACTATCACCACTCTTGTTCAATATAGTACTGGAAACATTAGCCACAGCAATTAGACAAGAGAAAGAAATAAAAGGAATAAAGATAGGAAAGGAAGAAGTTAAACTATCATTATTTGCTAATTACATGGTACTCTATATAAAAAATCCTAAAAATTCCACCAAAAGACTACTAGACTTAATCATCAAATTTAGTAGCATAGCTGGAAATAAGGTCAATGATCAAAAATCAGTAGTCTTTGTATAACAAAATAACAGACTCGCTGAGGGAGAAATTGAGGATTCAAGCCCTTTACAATAACATCTAAAGGCTGAAATATTAGGAATCAATCTAACAAAAAAGGTGAAAGACCTCTACTCTGAAAACTACAGCACCCTGAAAAAGGAGATTGAAGAAGAAATCAGAAAATGGAAAGACATCCCTTGTTCCTGGGTAGGAAGAACCAATATTGTCAAAATGGCTATACTCCAACAACTACTATATAGATTCAATGCAATCCTGATGAAATACCAACAGCATATTTCACAGATCTAGATAAAATAATCTAAAAATTCATCTGGAACCACAAAAGACCTAGAATAGTGAAAGCAATTTTAGGCAACAAGGACATGGAGGGGGGTATCATGATCTCCAATTTGAAACTATATTACAAAGTCACTGTGATAAAAACTTCATGGTCCTGGCAAAGTAACTGATCCAAGGACCAGTGGAATAGAAGATCCAGAAATAACTCCAGATACACTAAGCCACCTCATCTTTGACAAAGGACCCAAGTATCCTCAATGGAGGAAAGACACTCACTTAAATAAATGTGCTGGAAAAACTGGGCTTTAACCTGCCAAAGATTAAAGCTAGACCTATCTTTTTCACCATCCACTATTCTAAAATCAAAGTGGTTTAGAGACTGAAAGATTAAAACAGAAACTTTAAACCTACTGCAAAACACTTTTGATAATGCTCTTGGAGACATTGGCTTAGGGAAAGACTTTATGAAGAAAACATCTATAGCATGAGTACTAGCAGAAGGAATCAACAAATGGGATCTCATCGTATTAAAAAGCTTCTGCAAGGCAAAAGAAAGCACCAGCAGAGGGAAAAGACAACCAACTACATGAGAAAAAATTTTACCAGCTATTTCTCAGACAAAGGGCTACTATCTAGAATATATAAAGAGCTTAAAATAATCAGCCCCCCAAATTAAAAGACCCAATTCAAAAATGGGCATCTGAAATGAATAAACACAACTCAGAGGAAGAAGTAAAAGCATCTAAGAAGCACTTGAAGAAATGCTCAACATCACTGGTCGGTCAGTCAAGAGATGCAGATGAAAACAACACTGAGATATCATCTTACTCCACAAAGAATTTCTGCTATTGCAAAATTAATGAGCAACAAATGCTGGTGAGGCTTCAGGGAGGAAAGAACCCTTCTCCTTGTTGGTGGGAATGTGGGCTGATGAAACCACTGTGGAGATCAGCGTGGAGATTCTTCACAAAACTAGAATTAGAGGACTCATTTGACCCTGCTATTCCCCTGCTAGGGATATAATGAAGGAATTAAAAGAATCATATTATAGCCACATATGTGCATCCTTATTCATATCAGCTCAGTTTGTAATAGCTAAATCTTGGGAGCAACCGAAATGCCCATCGACTAGAGACTGGATAAACAAGGGTGGTTTTGCCTGGCGTGGTGGCTCACGCTTGTAATCCCAGCACTCAGGAGGCAGAGACAGGGGGATTACTGAGTTCGAGGCTTGCCTGGGCTGCATAGTGAGCTCAGGGCCAGTTTGAACTACAAAAGTGAGAGATTGTCTCAAAAAAAAAAAAAAGTTTTTTTTTTTTTTTTTTTTTTTTTTTTACTAAAATGGAGTATTTCTCTTCCATTATGAATAAGTTTGAGTCATTTATACTCAAATGTACATACCTTGAGGGCATAATCATAAGTAAAATAAAAGGTCACAGATGTGTAAATACCGTATCTTTTCTCTGATATGAGAATCTAAAAATGTAAATGAATTTTAGAATGTATGATAGATATTGTGAAGTAGAAAATATTCAAAGGGAAAAGAGGGTAAGGGTAAGAAATGAGGAGAAAGAAAAAATGTGATGATATCTGGAACCAAAAGAGACCTAGAATAGCAAAAGCAATTCTAAGCAACCATGGTATGGCAGGGGGTATTACAGTCCCCAACTCAAAACTCTACTATAAAGCCACTGTGATAAAAAAAAAAAACTGCATGTTACTGGCAAAGTAACAGATCCAAGGACCAGTGGAATAGATTAGAAGATCCAGAAACAACCCCGAATACACTAAGCCACCTTATCTTTTGACAAAGGAGCCAAACATCCTCAGTGGAGGAAAGACAGCCTCTTTAGTAAATGGTGCTGGAAAAACTGGGCTATAACCTGCCAAAAACTAAAGTTGGACCTATCTCTTTCACCGTGTACAAAACTAAATTCACAATGGATATGAGATTTAAACATTAAAACAGAAACAATAAGCCTGCTGGAAAACAGGTTAGGTAAAACTCTTGGAGACATCGGCTTAGGCAGAGACTTTATGAACTAAACCTCTCTAGCACAAGAACTAGCAGAAAGAATCAACAAATGGGATCTCGTCCTATTGAAAAGCTTCTGCACAGCAAAAGAAGTCACTGGCACTGTTAAAAGACAACCAGCAACATGGGAAAAAATCTTTACTAGCTATTTATCAGACAAAGGGCTATTATCTACAATATATAAAGAACTTAAACAGATCAGCCTCCCCAAGTTTAAAGACCCAATTCAAAAATGGGCATCTGAAATGAACAGACACTTCTCAGGAGAAGAAGTCAAAGCAGCTAAGAAGCATATGAAGAAATATTCAACATCACTGTTCATTCGAGAGATGCAAATGAAAACAACACTGAGATTTCATCTCACTCCACAAAGAATGGCCGTGATTACAAAATCTACCAACGATAAATGCTGGCGTGGCTGTGGGGAGAAAGGAACCCTTCTCCACTGTTGGTGGGATTGCAGACTTGTGCAAACATTGTGGAGATCTGTGTGGAGATTTCTCAGAAAACTAGGACTAGGGGTTCCATTTGATCCTGCTATCCCCCTGCTAGGAATATACCCAAAGGAATTTTAAAAATCCCATTGGAAAGACAGATGTACACCCTTGTTCATAGCAGCTCAGTTTGTGATAGCTCAATCTTGGAAACAACCCAAATGCCCATCAACTGGAGAGTGGATAAAGAAGATGTGATTTTTTAATAAAATGGAGTATTATTCTTCCATAAAGAATGACAAGATTCATTCATTTGTGTGCAAATGGATACACCTGGAGGACACACTAATAAGTAAAATAAATAGAGCACAGATAGGCAAATATCGGATCTTCTCTTTGATATGAGCACCTGTAGATGCAAATGAGCTCTAGAAAGTATGACAGTTTTTGTAGTATGGGAAATTTTCAAAGGAAATTTGGTGTGGGAATGTAATGAGGGGAAGGAATAAATATGATTCTGAAAGAAAATAAAAGAGCATGTATATAGGGGGTGGGGAGGTGTGGGTGGGTAGGGATATGGGTAAAAATGAGAATTGACTTGTGTCATATATTGGTAGAAATTCCCCAATGCTCTGTGTGATTGTGAGATGTATATAAAATGTACCAATAAAGAATTCAATTTAAAAATTGTGATGATGAAAAAAGGAAACAAAGCTTATGTATATAGGTGGTGGGGGCATTGTTAGGTGGGTAGGGGAAGAGGAAAAATGAGAATTAAGTCGTGTCATACACTGGTACAAACTCTCAATGTTGAGTGTGATCATGATGTGTATATATAATGTACCAAAGAATCCAATTAAAAAATAAAGAAATCTGAGTGATGAGTAAGACATTCCTCTTCCTCAGAAATAAGGCCATCTGGCCCGTCCTTCTCAGAATGGAACATGAAACAAAGAATATTAATTATCAAGTCCTTGTCCAAAATTAAAGGTCATTCTGGATCCTAATCCAATGAGTAAAATGGGCATATTTATCTAGAACACAAACTGCAAATGCCCATCTCATTGTCCTTGCTTCTTCTGAGATGAATAGGGAGGACTGGTATTTTTATAACTGAAGTAAAATGACTTTTATCCTGCTGTCATCTCTTGGTATGTGGTTTATACTGCATTTGCATTGAAATCATTTGCTTCCTCATGGGAAGCCTCACCTGGTGAACTGAACTCTCTGTAGCCATGTATTCCTTTATAGTCATGGAAACAATGATAAATATTAGGAAAGTCATTTAAGGGGAAGTCAGTCTTTTGATAAGATGGAATCAAAGAACATCTCCCCAGAGGCATCCCATTTCTTTGTGACATTTTCCAAAATGGCACAATATAAAGTGGCCATTGTGGCATTCTTCTACCCTTGATTCTGATTCAGGAGAGTCTTTGCACAGCTTAGGCTACAGTTAGAGAATACTGGGGCAAAAAGTGTTTGAAATGTAAAGCCCCCAAGCACACTGTAGGAGCTGTAATGCTGTGGCGTCTTGAGTTTCCTTGTCCACTTTATTCAGTACACCAGAGTTAATTCATCTGACTTTGGATCTCCACTGTTTGAATTTTCTTTTAGAGGGGCCTCATTCACTTACGCTTCATAGTAAATGGCATTTCTCTTTGGTTAACGTGTGATGGTCCCCTGCATTCCAGTCTTCATTTTCAACGAAGTGAAATTTCTGGTTAAGGGCTTAGAATCTCTCTCTCCTTCCTTCCCTTCCCCCCTCCCTCCTTCCCTCATTGCTTTTTGGTTGGAAACATTCTGAAGTCCTCTGAGAGAAAATTCCAGACCTCCAACAAAGTCGTTGAATAGTCACTGCTTTCCTAGATTGTCATGATTCTTTTTTTTTTTCTTTTTGAGACAGGGTCTCACTTTGTAGTTCAGGCTGGCCCTGAGCTCACTATGTAGCCCAGGTAAGCCTGGAACTGAGCAATCCTCCTGCCTCTGCCTCCCAATTGCTGAGATTACAGGTGTGAACCACTATGCCTGGCTGTTTCCTTTTTTTTAAAAATTGAATTCTTTATTGTTACATTTTATATATAGCTCACAATCACACTCAACATTGCGGAATTTGTACCAGTATATGACACGAGTTAATTCTCATTTTTACCCATATCCCTACTTACAGACAACCTCCCACCCCCATATACATGTACTTTCTTTTCAAATTCCTTGTTTTATCACCACATTTTTCTTTCCCCTCATTATTTACCCTTAATTCAATGTGTTTTTAACATTGTTTCACTAAATCCTTTCAACTTGAGAAGTGAGTCAGTATTACCATAAGGAAACTGGAGACAGAAGATTAAATGACTTCCTCAAATTTATTATTTCAAACTTTGTCAACTAGAAGGGTAACTTTAGTACAAAAGGGAATTTATTTGCTCACATAATTGTGTAGTACCTGGCAGAGTTGAAAGAAGAATAAGTTGCCAGGAACCTAGGTCTCGGTGGTTAACATAAGGGCTCCATACCTCCAGAACTTTCTCTCTAGTCATGTTCATTTCTTATCATCTTTCCATGGATTAATTCCATAGACAAGCTTTCACTATGGTGGGAAAGATGGTGGGTGGTAGACCATATAAGTCATGATCAAAGTGAGGGCTGCTTTGGACATCTTTGGGTAAGGAACTCCAGTTCGTGTAGTTTAAGGTCAGGTGACTTCGCTTTTGGCCCAATCCTTGTTTCCCAGGAAATGAACTGCTACAATGGGACCAGGTTTAGATCATGTGCCCACCCTTATAGTCAGGTGGCACCCTGATGGGCAGCTTCACCAGGAAGACAAACAGTGGATAGTGAAGTTTCCAAAGGGAAGGGAATAATGTTACTGCATAAAGGACAATGGGAACATGTGTGGATGGTTAGACAAAAACAGCAGTCAACACAGCCCACTAGATCCCAATTCTGGAAAGTCCCGTTTGCTCTTCTCAAGTTCTGCATTACAAGGGACGAGAAACAAATTAGTCCAATACACCAGAATGTGTTTAAAGGATTTTAGAAAGTTATTTCAGAGCTCTTAGACTCTGTGTGTGGGGTGTGTGTGTGTGTGACTGCTGAATAAACACAGGCATTCCTCCACTGAGCTATATCCCCAGCCATTTTTACTTTTTTTTTTTTTTTTTTGAAATGGCTGAAATTGTTCAGGAACTTGGGATCTGCTTGCTTCAATCTCCAAGTAGATGGGATTATGGGCATGTACAGTTGTTCTTGGATTCTTAATCATTATTTTTGAGAAGTCATGAAGAAGTTTTGTGCCTAGAGAAATAAAAAGTTTGGGAACAACTCATGACTGAAAAGAGGAAAATCATCTGGTTAAGAGTGATGTCTGAAGAGCTAACAAGTAGCAGCCTTCAAATAGTTTGATCTTAAAAATCCTCTTAACGTTGAGTATGATGGTGAACACCTGTGACCTCCTCAGTTGAGAGGCTGAGGCACAAGGATTGCCTGACTTCAGATCGTCCTGTCTCATAGTGAGACCCTGTTTCAGAAAAAACCTTCACTTTAAAAAGTACTTTTCTTTTTCTGCCAATGTGTCATGGTAGAAAATACAATAGTTGGTGGGACTGTATGGTTTAATCTCCCTATAATGAACCAGGAGTTTTATCCACCATTGTTGGTTCACCGTCAGTATAAATGCCAACAGTCTAGAAGAAAAAAGATAATGTTTCATATCATTATAAAATAATTTTGACCTCCCCAAATGCCTAACTGTGTCATGGAAATCCCCAGGAATCTGTGGAGCTTATGTTGAGTAACACAACTGCTGCAGTACAGGAGTTCACTGATGAATTCATTCGCCAATCAGGGTTACCAGCAAGAGGTGGACAGCCTTCACCTTTGCTTTATATAGAAACACATAATGCTGTGATGTTTATTTCTTTGATAGAAAAACTAGGCCAAGGAGCTAAGAGTAAAGTAGTAACATTGTCATGAAATTATTTTGAAACTGCTTAAAAGTGCTGTTAGGTTTTCACATTCATCATCATATGAAAAACATTTCCTAAGCATAGGTCTCTTTTACTTGTAATGGGACCTATATGTGTATAGGTCCCTACAGTGTCTTCTAGAATACATCAGCGGAGTTCACCACAAGAGTACCTATGTCAGAAAGATAGGTAGCAAAATAGAGAACAAGTTCATGTTTTAGCAATTGAATTAATATGTCACACAACTGTCTCTCATTCAATCACATTCTTGTTCACAACATCAGCCTTATAAAAATTTGTCCATAGAGACAGCCTGAGGGATCACATCAGTCTGGAAGTCCATGCTCAAATGAAAGCCATCAATGACTCCTTACCAACCAGGATGTGATGACTCACTGGGTGATGCACAGCCTGAGTCCTGAGGATGGTATATCAAATCCACCATGATTCCAGAACTGACTGATAGATTGAATAATATTTGCGTTTTTTAAAATTTTTGGTACTGGGCTCTGAACTCAGGACCCTGCACTTGTGAAGTAAGTGCCAGAACCACTGAGCTAAATCCTTGGGCCTTGTATATACGTCTGAGTTGGATACAGGACTGCATTGGTGCTGCATCCTAGGATGAGGCCAGGTAATATTTATTTTTTTAATTTAAATTTTTAAAAATTAAACTCTTTATTGGTACATTTTATATACACATCACAATCACATTCAACACTGGGAATTTGTACCAGTATATGAAACGAGTTAATTCTCATTTTTACTCAATTTAAATTTTTAATTGTGTTTATTAGTATATTCTTTTTTTAAAATTGATTTGTATACATCTCACAATCACACATAACTTTGGGGAATTTGTACCAATATATGACACAAGTCAATTCTCATTTCATTGCTATATTCTATACACACATTATGATCACATTCCACAGTGAGAATTTGTATCTGTACATGACACATCTTGATTCTCATTGTTTCCCATTCCCTTGCCCTTCCTACAACCCCCACTTTCTATATACAAGCTTTGTTTTCTTCTTTTTACTATCAATTTTTCCCATCTTTACTTTCCCCTACCTGCCGTTTCCCTTTTTCCTTTTGCATGTCTTCTTCCCATTTAATATTTATTAACATATCAGGCAAGTAGACAAAGTTTTAGGGCATAGAACTTCTAAAGGCAGGGCTCTATAATTATAAATTTGAGGGTTTATTTGTTTAATGTCTCCCTTTCTCGCTCACGACAGTGTCCACAGAACCTGTGGTAGAGAGTATTGCTCAGTAAATATTTGCTGAATAAATAGAAAATTGATTGCTGCTACATGGACCTTCTCTACTTAACTTTCCAGGCTGGCCTCTCTTTGTGTTGCATCAGACTCTCTGGACTCCAGGCACAGTGGTCTTTCTTATTATCATTTGTTGAATGCACAGAGAACCTACTATCCTCTTTCTACCATCTACACCTACTATGTTCTTCCTTCTCGATGGCTCATTTGTCAGATTTGTGCCCTAGTTTTTTAGATTTAGGTTCCTTTGGGAAGCTTACTGTGAGGTCAGTGACTGCAATAATTTTCTTTCGCACTTTCATGTGATTTAGTATGGGTTTATATTTATGTTTTTTTGTGTTATTATTTGACCAGTGTTTGTCCTGAATTCACCTGATTGGATTACAAGTGACATGACAGTAGGTACTAGGTCTGTTTTCATTCAGGCTTATAGATTGTAGAACAGTGCCAGGGTATGGTAAATGATTTGCAATTATGTGTTAAATGAAGGAAAGAATAAATGGAAAATGCTGCCTCCCTTCCATTCAAAGCTTCTAATAACATTTGGGATGAGGCAGGGCAATGGAGGAGCTATTGTTGATCCTTTGACTTCTTAAAGTCTTCTCACTATCTCCACTGCAGTTCACTTGCTCTCTGAATTTATGCAGCTAAATTGGCTGTAAGAACTCTGACAGGGAAAGCTTATTTCAAATACAAGTGAGGAAAGTATGATACATGAGCTTGTTTTTCTAAAGTTTTATTGAAATGCTACATGTTAGTTTACATATTCCTGAGAACTATTTGTTTGTTGGTTGGTTTTTGAGACAGGTCTCACTTTGTAGTTCAGCTGGGTGGGACTGAGCTCACTATGTAGCCTGGGCAAGCTTTGAACTCAGCAATCCTCCTGCTTCTGCCTCCTTCTGCTAGGATTACAGGCGTGAGCCACCAAGCCCGCATTTGTGGTATGTGGTACTGATTGCGGGTGGGCATGAGTCACCACTCCCAGTATTGTTATATGTGGTTACCAGGGACCTTGCGCTTGCTAGGCAGGTGCTGGAACCACTGAGCTAAATCTCTGGCCCCGTGACTCCATGGTCTTAACCACCCCACAAGCCTGTTTGTCTACTCTCTTCACTCTAAACGAGCTACTCTATTTCTGATTTCTAAATATGAAGACAATTCACATGCTGTTGTTTCCAAGTGGGAGAGTGCACTGTTAAGGTTTGGAGTCAAGATACAGAAAGATTTAAAAATCCCAAAGCTTGGCAGAGTGCCACACACGTAAAATTCAGTCGATAAATATTTTTATTGTTCAAAGTGAGATAACATTGAGGAGTAAGACAAAGAAATCTCTACTAAGAGTATTATTTCTTCCTATGTTACCACCAAACAGTAAGAATACAATAGCTCCAGGTTTTAGTCTCACTGCCTAGGGATCTAGCTACTTCTGAGCATAGGGATATGAGTAAGTACTAACTCGTGTCATATACTGGTACAAATTCCCCAGTGTTGAATGTGATTGTGAGCTGTATATAAAATGTACCAATAAAGAATTCAATTTAAAAAAATATACATTTCTCAATACATTTATTGCTTCTAGTGTGTAAGCAAGAGGGAAGATAAAGCAAAGAGTAATTAATTAACTGAAATCAATAACTTATTTATCTTACTGTCTAGGGATCTGGCTACTTCTGAGCATATAAGAGGATGTGTACTTTCCCCAATACTTTTATTACTTCTTCCTTGTAAAAAAAAAAAAAGGAAGACAAAATCAAAAAGTAACTGATTAATTGTACAATGAAATCACTAATCCACATTCTATAAAGCTAAGGATAATGAAAACACATCTTGTTGAGTGAAATGGGACAGTACAATCTAACTCATTTTATTTAATTTTCTGATATGATCTAATAGGATTGACTGGAACAGTTCTGTCATAACTAAATCCATGATCAGTGGTGAGCTCTGTATTTTCTCTTTGTATTTTATGCACTCTTGTTATGGCCACTAGCTAGTTCAGTGTTATATGCTGGCAGACTCTCTCCTTTTCCCATAAAGTGGTCATATGGTTTCAAAGGAAAAAAATATAGTATATGTTCACACACACATATGTACAGACACACACACACAAATGCCCAAATTCCATAAGTTTAAAATTCTCTTCACCAACAGATAAGCTATATTGTTTCAGTTTGTGCACAAAATCTGCCTTCTGTGAGGATAACTGTACTGTTTGAGGTCAGAACTGGTAGCAGTAAATTTCCATGTCCTGCATTTTCTGGTTTCTGTTGCAATGCACTAACGTTGTTTCAATGCTTGTAGTCTAATGATATTTAGAACAAAGCTTTGGTGACTCTATCCTGACAAGTAATGCTAGGAACTGACCCTAGTAAACTTGATTTGTTAAGATAAAACATTTAAAGGGCATGCAGATGATTTGTCCAAATCCCCCCTGTTGATTTGTTTGTGGTAGAAGCAACTAACATTTATCTCAATAGCTCAGAAGTTTTATTTTCAACATGATTTAGAAATAAAGTAAAAATTCCCCCAAATCAACCCATGTATGCTTTGAAAGTTATACTCAAGACAGACCAGCTCTTTGTGGATGACTTAGTTCTTGGCTTGATAATGTCTGACATTTAAAAATACTTTCAGATCTGTGATCTCATCAGATTCATAAAAACCACAAGAGATTGAAGGGCAGGTGGTGTGACTTATATGGAAACAGAGGGAGTTTGCATGGTTTACCCCAAGATCACTCAGCATATGAGTCATTATCACAGACATATACTTCAGACTCTGCACATACTATCTGTTCGTTCCTCTCTAAAGGAAATATTGGGTAACTTTTTAAACTCAGAAGTCAGAACTTGAATTGATCCACTTATTGACTTTTTCTTCACAGCTCTTAAAAGTGTAAAAATATGAGCCACAGAATTAACCCAACAAAAGAATATGGACCCTTTTTTTTCTTCCCTTCTCTCTTCCAGGGCAGGGTCATTGACTGGAACCATGTTTATTTTGAAAGCATAGCTGTATTTTCAGAGAATGGCTGGTTGTATATAACATCAGCAGCTTTGAAGATCATAGTAGTCAAAAGGCCATCCATTTCCTCACCTAGCAAAAATCACTCTGGAAAATTACAACATATCTTTCTCTGAGACCCTTATTTTTGCTTGATATTTTAAAATTTGAATCACTGCCACTACACATTAACTTTATAGTGTATTCACAAATACCTTCCTAAGGAGATTTTATAAAAGTGAAAGTATCCTTCCCTCCAAATGGCATAACCCGCTTCAACAAATGGAGTGCTTATTTGAACAGAGAATAGTTCATTTTTTGGAGAGTACCAAGTAATTGGGTGGTCAAACAAAATAAAGAATTCAGGATTTTTTAATTCTAGAAGTGGATAAATAACCCATGTATCATTACAACTTCTTTTTCACTACAAAGGCTTGCTTTTTCTGAAGCCAGTCTTCAGTACTCTCACATCTCACACGTACGTTCTCCCCAGGCAACCTCATTTGTCTCCAGATTAAGTGTTCCATTCAAATAGAGAAATCAAAATATGCAAAGGCTTCAAGTCAGGGGGAGTATGGTGACCAAAAGAACTGAAAGATAAATGGGCGAAGTGTGAAGAGTGAGGGAGTTTGAGACGCAGCTGGAAAATAAACACACACCAGATCATTCAGTGCCTTCTGTATTTACCGTAATTGTAACAGAAAACTATAAAGGGGATGATATCTTATGAAAAGATCCCCTTGGCTGCAATGAAAATAGACTGGAGGGAGTCTAAGTAGATGTGGGTAGATTAGGGGGCACTACACTATAAAACGCAGGGACTGGGTGTAGGGATATGAACATAGAGCCATCAAAAGATCCTTAAAGTAGAATTACATGTCTTGACTTTTTTGACATTTTTTTTAACCACATCCACAGTGTTGCTTTGTTTTTCAAAATGTCATATAGTTGGGGAATAATACAGTACATAATTTGATGCTTTTAATTCTCTTGGAAATTTTAATTCTCAGCAGGGAAACAGCAAGGTTAAAAAAAATGGCACCTGTAATCTTAGCTTTTTGAGGAATCTCTACACTGATCTCCATAGTGGTTGCAACACTCTACATTCCAACCAACAGTAGAGAAGTGTTCCTTTCTTCCCGCAGCCCAGCCAGCATTTGTTATTGGTTGGTTTCTTGACAGAAGCTGTCTTTATGGAGTGAGTTGAAATCCAGGGTGGTTTTCATCTGAATCTCTTGAATAACCAGCAATGTTGAATATTTTTTCATGTTTCTTTGCTGTCTTTACTTCTTCATCTGAAAAATGTCTGTTCATTTCAGATGTGCATTTCTGAATTGGGTCTTTAAGTTTGGGGGAGCTGATTTTTGTTAAAGCTCTTTATATATTCTAGTAGTAGTCATTTGTCTGAGGAATAGCTGGTAAATTTTTCCCAAACTGTAAGTTGTCTTTTCTCTCTGTTGGTGATTTCTCTTGCTGTGCAGAAGCTTTTTTAAAAAAACTGACTTTATTGGTACATTTTATACATACATTATGAGCACACTCAACATTGAGAATTTGTGCCAGTACATGACACATTTTAATTCTCATTTTTCCATTCCCCTGTCCTCCCTACGACCCCGTCCCCCTATATACATAAGTTTTGTTTTCCTTTCTTTACCATATAAATTTTTCTTTCCTTTCTTTACTTTCCCCTACTCTGTTTTCCTTCTGCCTTTGAACATTTTCTTTCTATTTTGAAATATCTATCATACTTTTTGGACCTCATTTACAGCTTCAGTTTCTCATACTAGAGAAATGATATGGTATTTACACATCTGTGACCTATTTATTTCACTTATGAGTATATCCTCAAAGTTCATCCATTTGAACATAAATTGCAGAAGCTTTTTAATGTGATGAAATCCCAGTTGATTCTTTCTGCTAGTTCCCCTATATATCTGTTTTGATTAACTGTCTATTTAGTTCTTTTGCCCATTTTTTTTTTTTTTGAGACAGGGTCTTGCTTTGTAGTTCAGGCTGGCTCTGAGCTCACTATGTAGTCCAGGCAAACCTCGAACTCAGCAATCCTCCTGTCTCTGCCTCCCCAGTGCTGGGATTACAGGTGTGAGCCACCACGCCCAGCTTTTTGGCTGTTTTTGATTGGGCTGTTTCCTTATTGTTGAGTTTTGGGTGGTTGTAATATATTTTGAATATAGAGTCCTTCATGAGCTATGTCCTTACTTTTCCCAGTCTGTTGTTTGTTTTGTCATTCTCATGACAATGTCTTTTGAGGAACAGAAGATTTTCATTTTAATGAAGTCCCATTGTTTTGGTTTAGATTCAAACAGTCCCTCCAAAGTGTCAAGTATTTTGGAGATAATTGAATCATGGGAGCACTGTACTCACAAAGAATCTTTCCACTGATGACTTCATAGCTTACTTGCTGATAACTTAAAAGTGAGGCCTGGTTAGAGTCAAGTCCTGGGGTATTTTTGTTTTCTCCAGCGTGCTCTAATTTTTGTAACTGATTTTATTCAGCTTGGACTTAATTTGCCTTTTTTCCCCCCCTGGCTTCCTTAATGGAGGCTTAGTTGGTTGATTTTATATTTTTCTTACCTTCTGCAATATATATATAAATTCCCTATAAATCTACCCCAAGTACATTGCTTCTGCTGCATCCCACAAGTTTTGACAGTTTTAATTATTTCAAAATACTTGTAAGTTTCCCTCGATTTGTCCTTTCCTCCATGTGTTATTTAGAAATGTGTTGTTTAAACTCCAATCGTTTTGATTTTCTGGCTTTTAGTTAATGATCCCTATTTGAATTCCATTGTCATCTGAGAAAATACTTTGTATGATTTTTATTCTTTTAAATTAGTGAAAGCATCCTTTTTCTCTCAGGATGTAGTCCATGATGGCATGATGATTAAAGTGGGAAAAATGCATAGTCTGATTTTGTTAAATGAAATAGTTTATAGATATGAACCACACTGAGCTGATTGATAGTGCTGTTCCATTCAGCTATAGCTTCATTGGTTTTCTGCCTGCTGAATCCATCCATTTCTGGTAGAGAGATGCTGAAGTCTCTCACTATAATAGGGAATACATCTATTTGTCCTTTTAGGTCTATCAGTTCTTGTCTTGTGTATTTTAATGGTCTGTTGTTAAACACATAATCATTAGGGATTGTTATTTCTACTGAATAATTGACTGTTTTATTATTGTGTAGTTATCATTATGTAATCCCTAATTTTTTTTTTTTTGAGACAGGTTTGTAGTTCAGGCTGGCTCTGAGCTCATTATGTAGCCCAAGTTAGCCTGGAACTCACAACAATCCTCCTGCCTCTGCCTCTTGAGTGCTGGGATTACAGGTGTTAGCCACCATGCCCAGCACTGTGGCGTGTGATACTGAGTGTGAGTCACCATGCCTGGCACAGTGGTATATAGTTGTCAGGGATCAAACTCAGGACCTTACACTTGCAAGGCAGCCGCCAGAATGAATGAGCAAAATCCCAGGCCCCCTAATTATTTTTCTTTGATGTTTGTTCTCACTGAAATTAGTATAGCTACTGAGAATTGTTCATTAGTGATAGCTTGGTATAACTTTCTCAATTTCTTCTCTTTTAATTCCTGTGTAACATTATATTTACAATAGGCTTCTAGAAAAAGTCTATTTAGGTGTTATTTTTGGATTCACTGTGACAATCTCTGTCTTTGTTTTGGTATATTTACTTCAGTGCAATTTCAAGTCTTTATATTCTTGTATTAATATCTTCTATATTATTATTTGCTATTCATTGTTCTTATTTTTGTTTTCTACCTTTTTTCTTTTTTGCTATTTGTGGTTTTAATTCACTATTATATAAGATTGAATTTCTGTCTTCAGCATATCAGTTACACATTTTAAAAAGTTTTGAGAGGGCCAAAGATTTAGCTTAGTGGTTCTGGCACCTGCCTAGCAAGTACAAGGTCCCTGGTTCGATCCCAGGAACCACATATAGCAGTACAGGGTGTGGTGACTCATGCCCACTGGTAATCAGTACCACACACCACAATGCTAGGCTTGGTGGCTCAAACCTGTAATCCCAGTACTAAGGAGGCAGAGATAGGAGGATTGCTGAGTTCAAGGCTTACCTGGGCTACATAGTGAGCTCAGGGCCAACCTGAACTGCAAAGTGAGATCCTGTCATTAAAAAAAATAGAAGTTGCTATGGAATTTGCAATATATTTTTACAAATAATTCAAGTTATATTCAAATAACATTCTACTGATTTGTGCATAGTGCAAATATATTATAATAACAAATATTCCTAATTTTTCCTCTTCTCTGTATCATTTTGCCATTTGTTACTTCTACATAAATAGACATAATTATATATATGTATACTTTAACAAAATTCTAATATCATTTTTTAAAATTTTTTATCTTTATTGGTACATTGTATATACATATCATGATTACACTCAATATTGGGAATTTGTACCAGTGTATGAGATAATTTAATTCCCATTTTTTCCTATTCCCATAATCATGCCACAAGCCCCTGGTCCCATAAATACGTAAGATTTGTTTCCTTTTATTTTATCATTTTGAGCAAATTTTAGTTGATTATATAAGTTAGGAATAAGAAAAATCAAAATTAAGTACTTACTTTTATTTATTTCCTCTCTAATGTTTTTCCTTTTTTAATGCAGAACTCAGTTCTGATGCTATGTATATAATGTGTATACAATCTGTTGTATACATGTATAATATATATATTTTATATATATATGTGTGTGTATAAAACTTTCCATTTTTAAAAATTGAATTCTTTATTAGTACAATTTATATACATCTCACAATCACACATAACATTGGGGAACTTGTACCAATATATGACAGAAGTCAATTCTCATTTTTATCCATATCCCTACCCACCCACACCTCCCCACCCACTATATACATGCTCTTTTATTTTCTTTCAGAATCATATTCATTCATTCCCCTTATTGCATTCCCACACCAAGTTTCCTTTGGGAATTTCCCATACTACAAAAACTGTCATACTTTCTAGAGCTCATTTGCATCTATAGGTGCTCATATCAAAGAAAAGAACTCGTATTTACCTATCTCTGATCTATTTAATTCACTTATTAGTGTGTCCTCCATGTATCCATTTGCACACAAATGAATGAATCTTGTCATTCTTTATGGAAGAATAATACTCAATTTTATTAAAAAATCACATCTTCTTTATCCACTCTCCAGTTGATGGGCATTTGGGTTGTTTCCAAGATTGAGCTATCACAAACTGAGCTGCTATGAACAAGGGTGTACATCTGTCTTTCCAATGGGATTTTTAAAATTCCTTTGGGTATATTCCTAGCAGGGGGATAGCAGGATCAAATGGAACCCCTAGTCCTAGTTTTCTGAGAAATCTCCACACAGATCTCCACAATGTTTGCACAAGTCTGCAATCCCACCAACAGTGGAGAAGGGTTCCTTTCTCCCCACAGCCACGCCAGCATTTATCGTTGGTAGATTTTGTAATCACGGCCATTCTTTGTGGAGTGAGATGAAATCTCAGTGTTGTTTTCATTTGCATCTCTCGAATGAACAGTGATGTTGAATATTTCTTCATATGCTTCTTAGCTGCTTTGACTTCTTCTCCTGAGAAGTGTCTGTTCATTTCAGATGCCCATTTTTGAATTGGGTCTTTAAACTTGGGGAGGCTGATCTGTTTAAGTTCTTTATATATTGTAGATAATAGCCCTTTGTCTGATAAATAGCTAGTAAAGATTTTTTCCCATGTTGCTGGTTGTCTTTTAACAGTGCCAGTGACTTCTTTTGCTGTGCAGAAGCTTTTCAATAGGACGAGATCCCATTTGTTGATTCTTTCTGCTAGTTCTTGTGCTAGAGAGGTTTAGTTCATAAAGTCTCTGCCTAAGCCGATGTCTCCAAGAGTTTTACCTAACCTGTTTTCCAGCAGGCTTATTGTTTCTGTTTTAATGTTTAAATCTCATATCCATTGTGAATTTAGTTTTGTACACGGTGAAAGAGATAGGTCCAACTTTAGTTTTTGGCAGGTTATAGCCCAGTTTTTCCAGCACCATTTACTAAAGAGGCTGTCTTTCCTCCACTGAGGATGTTTGGCTCCTTTGTCAAAAGATAAGGTGGCTTAGTGTATTCGGGGTTGTTTCTGGATCTTCTAATCTATTCCACTGGTCCTTGGATCTGTTACTTTGCCAGTAACATGCAGTTTTTTTTTTTTATCACAGTGGCTTTATAGTAGAGTTTTGAGTTGGGGACTGTAATACCCCCTGCCATACCATGGTTGCTTAGAATTGCTTTTGCTATTCTAGGTCTCTTTTGGTTCCAGATATCATCACATTTTTTCTTTCTCCTCATTTCTTACCCTTACCCTCTTTTCCCTTTGAATATTTTCTACTTCACAATATCTATCATACATTCTAAAATTCATTTACATTTTTAGATTCTCATATCAGAGAAAAGATACGGTATTTACACATCTGTGACCTTTTATTTTACTTATGATTATGCCCTCAAGGTATGTACATTTGAGTATAAATGACTCAAACTTATTCATAATGGAAGAGAAATACTCCATTTTAGTAAAAAAAAAAAAAAAAAAAAAAAAAAAACTTTTTTTTTTTTTTGAGACAATCTCTCACTTTTGTAGTTCAAACTGGCCCTGAGCTCACTATGCAGCCCAGGCAAGCCTCGAACTCAGTAATCCCCCTGTCTCTGCCTCCTGAGTGCTGGGATTACAAGCGTGAGCCACCACGCCAGGCAAAACCACCCTTGTTTATCCAGTCTCTAGTCGATGGGCATTTCGGTTGCTCCCAAGATTTAGCTATTACAAACTGAGCTGATATGAATAAGGATGCACATATGTGGCTATAATATGATTCTTTTAATTCCTTCATTATATCCCTAGCAGGGGAATAGCAGGGTCAAATGAGTCCTCTAATTCTAGTTTTGTGAAGAATCTCCACGCTGATCTCCACAGTGGTTTCATCAGCCCACATTCCCACCAACAAGGAGAAGGGTTCTTTCCTCCCTGAAGCCTCACCAGCATTTGTTGCTCATTAATTTTGCAATAGCAGAAATTCTTTGTGGAGTAAGATGATATCTCAGTGTTGTTTTCATCTGCATCTCTTGACTGACCGACCAGTGATGTTGAGCATTTCTTCAAGTGCTTCTTAGATGCTTTTACTTCTTCCTCTGAGTTGTGTTTATTCATTTCAGATGCCCATTTTTGAATTGGGTCTTTTAATTTGGGGGGCTGATTATTTTAAGCTCTTTATATATTCTAGATAGTAGCCCTTTGTCTGAGAAATAGCTGGTAAAATTTTTTCTCATGTAGTTGGTTGTCTTTTCCCTCTGCTGGTGCTTTCTTTTGCCTTGCAGAAGCTTTTTAATACGATGAGATCCCATTTGTTGATTCCTTCTGCTAGTACTCATGCTATAGATGTTTTCTTCATAAAGTCTTTCCCTAAGCCAATGTCTCCAAGAGCATTATCAAAAGTGTTTTGCAGTAGGTTTAAAGTTTCTGTTTTAATCTTTCAGTCTCTAAACCACTTTGATTTTAGAATAGTGGATGGTGAAAAAGATAGGTCTAGCTTTAATCTTTGGCAGGTTAAAGCCCAGTTTTTCCAGCACATTTATTTAAGTGAGTGTCTTTCCTCCATTGAGGATACTTGGGTCCTTTGTCAAAGATGAGGTGGCTTAGTGTATCTGGAGTTATTTCTGGATCTTCTATTCCACTGGTCCTTGGATCAGTTACTTTGCCAGGACCATGAAGTTTTTATCACAGTGACTTTGTAATATAGTTTCAAATTGGAGATCATGATACCCCCCTCCATGTCCTTGTTGCCTAAAATTGCTTTCACTATTCTAGGTCTTTTGTGGTTCCAGATGAATTTTTAGATTATTTTATCTAGATCTGTGAAATATGCTGTTGGTATTTCATCAGGATTGCATTGAATCTATATAGTAGTTGTTGGAGTATAGCCATTTTGACAATATTGGTTCTTCCTACCCAGGAACAAGGGATGTCTTTCCATTTTCTGATTTCTTCTTCAATCTCCTTTTTCAGGGTGCTGTAGTTTTCAGAGTAGAGGTCTTTCACCTTTTTTGTTAGATTGATTCCTAATATTTCAGCCTTTAGATGTTATTGTAAAGGGCTTGAATCCTCAATTTCTCCCTCAGCGAGTCTGTTATTTTGTTATACAAAGACTACTGATTTTTGATCATTGACCTTATTTCCAGCTATGCTACTAAATTTGATGATTAAGTCTAGTAGTCTTTTGGTGGAATTTTTAGGATTTTTTATATAGAGTACCATGTAATTAGCAAATAATGATAGTTTAACTTCTTCCTTTCCTATCTTTATTCCTTTTATTTCTTTCTCTTGTCTAATTGCTGTGGCTAATGTTTCCAGTACTATATTGAACAAGAGTGGTGATAGTAGACATCCTTGTCTTGTTTCTGATTGTAGTGTGAAAGGTTTCAGTTTTTGATCATTTACAATTACATTGGCTATTGGTTTCTTGTAAACAGCTTTTATCAGTTTGAGATAAAGTGCATGTATTCTAATTTCCTGTAGGATTTTGATCATGAATGGGTATTGGATTTTGTCAAATGCTTTTTCTGCATCTATTGAAATTACCATATTTGTTTTCCTTTTTAACATAACAATATAACCAATTTTTTTTGTTCTGGTAATCTTTATTCTCTGTTCACCTTCTGTTGACCTACTCTACTTTCAAGGAGAAATCATCTGGCTTCATAATCATTAAAACAGGAGATAAACAAACCCTATCTGTTACTACCCTGAATTTTTGCCTCCTGCTTAAATGTCATTGAACCAGTTTCCTCTGTTAAAAACCAAATTTAATCTCTGAGAAACTTTATTCTGCCTGTTTCAATAGATACTATTCTCTTTGTAACCACATGGGAGCTGACTTTCTAGTGCCTTTAAGTAAATTTGGAACATGAAACTTGTAGCTTTACCAGACCAAACTGGAAAAAAAACAAAGTTTGCTCAGTTCATCACAGAAAAAGAATGTCAACATCCCCATAAGGCCAGAGGAACACTTTAGACAGACTTGTGACCCAAACTGCTTCTGTTGTGTTCCTATGGACACAAATGATGAGAGCAGTGAGAGTAAATCAAGTTTTTCTTAGTCCTACCTTAGTAAAAAGCATGGTTGCTTGATATAGGGAAGCAACCAGTTAATGTTCAATCCCATTCAGATGTAATTTTATTATTTTTTATATCCTCAAAAGAAGTGAAATTAGCTAGAATCAGAAGACTGCAAAATAGGAAATACAGGTTAGCCACTTTGCCAGGTATAAATCTGCTTAACCTTGTTACAAGGCCATTTGGCACACTTTGCTTCCAACTTAACAAGTGCATTCTAGGCTCCTAGCTACCCCTAACTACCCCCTCCACTCCAATTTGTACTGCTACTTTGAGTGCCTTCTAAACCTTATACACTTACAGGAAACAGAACTGATATTTTGTGAGACAATCTTCAACAGCATCAAAAAAACACTGAAAATGTTCACTAAGACATACTGTTCACAAAGACTGAGGCTAGACCCTTGATTGACTCTTTAGCTGATGTGGGATCTACAATTTACATGGGAGAGTCTTGTTTGTATCTCAAGGATAGTGCAGTTCAACCTTGATTTCCAAAGTCTTCAGGTCATTTGATTTGCTTGAACAGATTTATTCAGCCCCTGGGTAAAAGAAAATACAATTACTAGAAGATAATGCATTGTGAGGATATATATTTACACCCATCTAGGTTTCTTCTGAAACGCTAACCAAGAGCCTACCCACCACTATGGACATTGGTCCTTAACAATGGTCCTAAAAGGGACTCAACACAGCCAAGTGCTTTATACAAAGTTCCATTTACTCCCCTTATTAACTCTATGAAGAAAGTGTTAATATTGATTCTGTTATTACTTGGCTGGGAGTTGGAAATAGGTCACCAGATTCCATACTCTCAACCACTATTCAACCATATGTCCTGTCTTTTTAAGTGAGAATAATAAGGAGTTTATAGATTGATGTGGAGCAGATTAATTTTCCCAAATTTGGTGCTCTGCAGGCTAGGGTTGGTCTGTGACCTGGTTACTACAGGTTTAAAATAAGATAAATTCAAAATCAGAACTTATCTTTTGTAAGAATTTATTGCAAATGTATACTATACTTCTAAAGTAATAGTAATTTTTATGCATTGAACTTGCCTGCTTCTATTCTTTATTAATTTTTATCTTTATTGGTACATTGTATATACACATCATGATCACACTCAATATTGGGAATTTGTACCAGTATATGACACAATTTAATTCTCATTTTTTCCCATTCCCCTATCCACCCAACAACCTTAAATACACTCCCACCCCTTAAATACATAAGTTTTGTTTTGGAAACAACCCAAACACCCATCAACTGGAGACTGGATAAAGAAGATGTGGTTTTTCTATAATATGAATTATTACTCTGCAAAGAATTATAAGTTTGAGTCATTTATACTCAAATGGATGCACCTTCAGGACATACTCATAAGTGAAATAAATAGGTCACAGATGTGTAAATATCATTTCTGTTCTCTAGTATGAGAAACAAAAGATGTTAATGAGTTCTAGAATGTATGATGGATATTGTGAAATAGAAAATATTAAAAGGGAAATGTGGAGGAGTGAGTAATGAAAGATAAAAGAAAAATATGATGGTAATTTAAAAAAGGGAAACATGGCTGCTTTTATTTTTAAAATTGGGACTGTAGTTTGTATGACTTTGGTTTTTATTATATCAGTTTGAATTTGTCTTTATTGCATTTTCAAAAACTTTAGTGAGTATTGAGTTGGAATTTTTTAAAAATGAAAAATTCTTCTTCATTATAGTTTTTTTTTTTTTGAGACAGGGTCTCGCTTTGTAGTTCAGGCTGGCCCTGAACTCACCATGCAGCCCAGACAAGCCTTGAACTCAGCAATCCTCCTGCCTCTGCCTCCTGAGTGCTGGGATGACAGGTATGAGCCACTATGCATGGAACTGTGGTGTTTGGTAATGATTGCTGGTGAGCATGAGTCACCACACCTAGTATTGTTGTATGTGGTTACCAGCACTGAACTCAGGACCTTGTGCTTGCTAGACAGACACCAGAACCACTGAGGTAAATCTCTGGCCCTCTTCATTATAGTTTCCAAATTGCTAGACTAAATAATGTGTTTTTCTGATGACCATTGTAAAAATGGATATAAAGGACATGCAGCTTGAGTTTCCTTCACTATAAAATTAAAAAGCTTCACCCACCTTGCCAGTGGCACAGAAGGATGAGTTTGGGCCTGTGCCACATAGGAAACACCAAGAAAAGCCCCTTAGAATTAATACCTAAAAATGGCAGAGCATGCTCAGCTTCTTTAAATGACATGAGACACTACTCAGGTACATATTTTTTTCACTCAGTAGAACATAAGGAAGGAGCAAGGAGTGGATGTGGAGGTCCCTCTAGTGTGAGTGCCCTCCAGGTATTGTGAAGAACCCCATGTGGATGACTGCTACATAGAGGCCATATCTATGTGTCAATATCTGTACAACCTTGTATAAGCTTATAGTTACATTTCAGAGGATGAGCTATACATTCACATACTTATAAATAGGTGAACCTTTCATCACTCTCTGTCTCTACAAACCCTCAGCAAAATATCTTCTCTGTTCTCCTAGTAACCCTAGATTCTGGCAGTAAGGAAATTATATCCACAATGATTTCATAAAATTAATTACTACTCTGTTTTTAAAAAGATATGATAGATACAGCTTAATTAACCGGTGGTCTGAAGCTCTGATTCTGGGTGCTATGAATGGAATGGAATTTTCCCTAACATGTATCAGTTATCATTCAGGTAATTTTTACCTCTTAATATTCTATTCAGATGTAACCAATCCAATTCTGTAAGCTTCCCCCACTATCATGTAAGTGGTTCCTGAAAGTCTATAGCCACCAGATGTTCATGAATAAAGTGGCTATAATTTCACATTCTAGGTGGTTGCTTTGTTTTGTTCTGCTTTGCTTTGCTCAACTCTCCAGTAAATGCATTTATCCTCTTATTTGTGCCCAATGAAAATGTGTAATTTACTAAATTACTATCAATTATTAATTTTTATAATTCTGCATGTATTTACTGTACTTCTTCCATGGAATTATTGACACCATTCCAAATGCCATGCAGGCAAGTTATCTTGCGTGCTGACTCCTTCACTTCAGCCCAGTGTACCAATATGTATTTAATAACTGCTTGGATCCCAAGGATGATGAAGACACTAATGGCCCCCTCTCAGCTATTTGCATTTTAAACCTTTAACCTTTGATGATAAAACAGATTTCCAACAGCTATAATCTTGTTTGTTTCCTGAGATAACTGATTTGAAAATCTGGTTCCAGAATATCAATTTTCAGCAAACTATTTTATATGAGGATAATTAGATGCCTTTTAGATAATATGTGCCTTACTTTTAGCATATCAGTTATTTTACAATTTTAGGGTTCTTTTTTTATTCATTTCAACACAAGAGTTTTGAAATGTTGCCCACGCTGGCCTTGAATTCCTAGGCTCAAGTGCTGTTCTTGCATCAGCCTTTTTAGCATCGGGGCCTATGCGTGCATTCTAGTGCACTTAGTTCAGAGTAACTCTAGTTGTTTTTATCATTACACATCATGGCAGGTCTATTATAACCTTGTGGTACAGGTCAAGATTGTCTCCTCAAGCTTCCAGCCTTCTTTTCTTGCTCTCCATGTCTTTGATCCTCCTTGCAGGTGCCTAGGGCTCCCATAGCACCTTTGGGCCTACCAGAAAGGCTCACATGGCATCCTTCCCAGCCTGCCGTCTTTGCCGGTGTTCTAGATTTTCTCTTCTCTCTCTCTTGGTAGTCTTCTATAAAAGATAATGCTGCATTTTAGTAAGTGCCTTTTGGATCCCAGAGAAAGTAACACTAACAGTGGGAATATTATTAAAAATAGTAGATCACTATCCATTTTTTTCTTTCCCTTCTTTACTTTGATAGTTAAAAAAAGGAAACAAAGCTTATGTATATAGAGGGTGGGAGTTATAAGGTGGGCAGGGGAATGGGAAAAAATGAGAATTGAGGTATATCATATACAGGTACAAATTCTCAACGTTGAATGCGATCATAATGTATGTATAAAATGTACCAATAAAATCAATCAAAAATAGATCACTAAGGGTAGTCTAGGAGCAAGGAGGGTTTTGATTACCTTCTAGATCAAATTATATGGGTGGCTACCTGCATGGAAGATCATATCTACTTATTAGCATTTATATGACCTTGTATAAGTACATAATTATATTTGAAAGTGAGCCACACATTCACAAATTTGGATAAAACATAACTTTCATATGTGCATGTCTGTACAAATCATCCACTAAGATTTCAACAAAATGTCCTTTCTTCTCACTTAGTACTCCTACTCAATGGCAGTAAGAAAAATACATCCATACTAGTCTCATAAAAGTAGTTACTATTTTCATTTTTTTAAGCCATGCTAGCTACAAACTTAAATAAGTTGTGGTCTTCACCTCTGAATTAGGGTCCTGGAAAGTTACTCAAACTGGAACCATCTCCCACTTAATAACTTCAAAAACTCACACTTGAGCCTTGTTTCAGTTAAAAACTGGCTTGGCTTAGATCAGACCTCTCTTACTGACACTTTATCACAGAAAGCCACTTCTCACACCTGTGGTTAGGGTCCTGTTCCTAGAGAACTCCAGGCGAGCATGGGAGAACACTGTGATGCCTGACACCTGTAAGCACCATTTTCAAACTTAGGGTCATGTGCCATTTCCTATTACTGCATTTGTATTCTAACTCTGTGTATTGTAGCTTTAGTCAGTACTCTGCTATTATAACAGAATACTACAGTCTAAGCAAATTGTAAACAGTGGACATTTTTGACAACAATTTGAAAGATGGGAAGTCCAAGAGCTAGGGATTGCATCTGGTGAGGCTTTCTTGTTGTATCAAGACATCACTTGATGAAACATATATAAGAAAGAGGGAACGGGCTGAATTTCTCCATTTGTAACCAACCTAATTTGACAATAATGGCTCTAATCCACTCAAGAGGAAGGTACTATGGAGACCTAATCAGCTCTTAAAGGTCCCTCTCTCAACACTGTTGCACTGCGGATTAGCTTTCCAGTTCTTGAATTTTGAGGGACACAATAAAACTGTAGAAAAAAGGAAGTTTGAATAAGCTGAAAGATGACTGGGCATTCCAAAGGGAAAATGTGCACTTTTAGAGAAGATAGATCTTATTTTATTTGAACTGGCTTAAAACCTCAGCAAATTGTAGAAAACTGATGTCCTTCCATTGGAGGGTGACTTTCATCTAACTCATCCACCATCGAAAAAGCTAGTTTCTCAACCACTTGTACATTCCTTTGAAAATTCCTTTATTCCAAAGAACTATGTCCATCTTTGCTCACTGAATTAGCTGTAGCATCTTACTAGCTTTCTCATTAGTGGTGAATTAAATAAAATCTTCAACACATGTCCATTTCATATGGGCAGGAGTCATGATTGACATGATTCACAGCTCTGTGTAGGTGAAGCTTTGTAGGATCTGGAGAGGTGGGGTGAGGGCTTCCACTTGCTGGCTCTAGTCTAGACCTTGAGCAATTTACTTAAGCACTCTGTGCATCAAGAACTACCTGGAGGCTAAAATAATAAGAATTCATGTTCTTTCTAAAATAATGGTTTGTCATAAAACAAAAAAGTCTGTATGTGAAAAACTTTTATAAGCTAGAAAGCACTAAATAAACATAGTCTTTAACTTCTCAGCTGTGCCCAAGAAAATGCTGCCCATCCTTTAAGACTGTATTATTCTTACTTCTACTATATAAAAGCTCTTTTCCTTCTTAAATGACACTGCTGTCATCCTTCTCTGAATTTATATTGTAATGATATATAAATTTACTTGAGCAATATCATACCAATCATTAGTCAGTGACTTCATGTATGCTAACTTCATTTTTCCAAGCAGATTGTAAGGTACTTTTTTTTATATATACTAGAGATTGAACCCTGGGGACCCTGTCATTGAGCTACATCTCTACCCATTTTTATATTTTATTTTGAAACATGTTGTCACTAAGTTGTCCAGGCAGAACTTGAACTTTTGATTCTTCTGCCTTGGCCTCCCTCAGTGCTGGGATTTCAGGGGTGTGATGGCAAATTGTAAAGTTCTTCATGGCCATAGCACTTCCTTAAACTCACTGTGTATCCCCTTTTGTGTTTACTAGTAGTAGGTGCCGCTTTGGATGGATTCTTTAGGTCAAATTGAATATTTTTCTGATATAAACACAGTATTTACCTTGAAAACACTACAAATTCAATTGAAAATGATGCTGAGATTGAAGTTGATTAGTACAATCACCATCAATTGAGAATTATAGAGTAGAAAAAAAGATCCTGTATTATTCCACCATTAACAAAGTGAAAGGCTAGCTAATTTTCCTTGAACTATTACTGTGTGTTGGCACTGTTATGAACTCTGTAACAACCCTAGAATTTAGAATAGAACAACCCTGAACTCTATAAAAACCCTAGAATTACAGGAAGCCTCATAACAACCCTAGAATTTATAAGCCCCCATTTGACAGTGAAGAAATTAGATCATAGAGAGATTATGTGACATACTCTAAGATCACCCAGATAGTGCACAGAAGTTGACTCTAGGTTTTAAGGCCTCAACTCTTGCTCTGCGAAGAACAACTTTGAGATGTGAAGGAGCTTTCTGGAGGAATGAGCTTTACATTATTTTATGTGATGGTATTTTTAATTGTGGGAGTAAAGAATTAGAGAAAGAAGATAAAAATAAGGGATAATGAAAGATTTCAGCAAGGAAAAAAGACCAATAATGATAATAATCAGAACACCTTGAGAATACATGACCCTGTGAAGGCCTTTGTCTTAGTAAAATTGTCATGGTTATGAAACAAAATAATTATGTAAAGTGCATAGATCAATGCCTGGCACATAATTATCCCTCAACACATGTCACTGCTTTTAGTTATTATGATGTTATTTTTGGTAATCAAACAGATGATGATTGGGCCGGAGATTTAGCTCAGTGGTTTTGGCGCCTGCCTCGCAAGCGCAAGGTCCTGAGTTCGATCCTGGTAACCACATAGAATGCTGGGCGTGGTGACTCATGCCCACCAGCCATCAATACCACATACCACGGTGCTGGGCGTATTGGCTCACGCCTCTAATCCCGCACTCAGGAGGCAGAGACAGGAGGACTGCTGAGTTCGAGGCTTGCCTGGGCTACA
>PVIC010015220.1:0-12856 GCA_004025085.1 Thryonomys swinderianus
AAAAAAAAAAAAAAAAAAAAAAAAAAAAAAAAAAAAAAAAAAAAAAAAAAAAAAAAAAAAAAAAAAAAAAAAAAAAAAAAAAAAAAAAAAAAAAAAAAAAAAAAAAAAAAAAAAAAAAAAAAAAAAAAAAAAAAAAAAAAAAAAAAAAAAAAAAAAAAAAAAAAAAAAAACTATGAAGATCAAATTATAAATCATAAAAAATAGGACACTCAAAAAAAAGTAGGCCACTCTGGGTACAAAGAGATATTCAAGGAATGAATACATTCCAAACTTGATGAAAAATGAGATAATTACATAGCTTCAAAATACTTAGTAAGGAAAAAGAGGAAAATGGTCAGTGTGCAGATTGGCCAGCACCACTTTAATCTTTTTTCTTTGTGGTACCAGGGATCTAACTCTGGACCTTGTGTTTAAGAGGCAGGCACCAGAACCACTGAGCTAAACCCCCAGCCCAGCACCACCTTAAGCGAATGAAGTCAACAACAGAAGCTAAACCAAGTCAGAGTTGTGTGTGGCGGTCAGGCGCTCCGCATGAGATAAACTCAGCATCGTCTCTGTGGTGCACTTGCCAAGCACATAACAGAAGTCTCACCAGGAGACAGAAAATAAACCCCAAATGAGTGCCATCTACAAAATAACTGGCCTCTCATCATTGCAGAGTCTCAAGATCTTGAAAATCAACAAAATAATGCTAGAGTTATGATTAGAGAGACAGGATAATTATACACAACACAAACTTTTGAATTGGATCTTTTTGCCAGAGGGAAATTATTAGGATAACTGGGGAATCCTGAATGGGGTGAGGGTTAGAGGACAGTAATTTATCATTAATTCTCTGCTCTTGATTGCTACTTGCAGGTTTGTGGGAAAAGGGTTTATCCATCAAAGATATGAGCATTCAAGGATAATGGGCATCAGACAGGCAAGTTACTTTCAATGTTTCAGAAAGGACCTGCAAGTTGTAGTGTACCTGCAACTTTTTAAAAGACATTTTAGGGCTGGAGATTTAGCTCAGTGGTTCCGGTGCCTGCTTCGCAAGTGCAAGGTCCTGAGTTCGATCCCGGTAACCACATACAATACTGGGCGTGGAGACTCACGCCCACCAGCCATCAATACCACATACCACAGTGCCGGGCGTGGTGCCTCACACCTGTAATCCCAGCACTCGGGAGGCAGAGGCGGAGAATTGCTGAGCTCGAGGCTTGCCTGGGCTACATAGTGAGCTCAGGGCCAGCCTGAACTACAAAGCCAGACCCTGTCTCAAAAAAAAAAAAAAAAAAAAAAAAAGACATTTTAAATAAATCAGGGGAAACTAAATAGACTATTTTTGTATCATTTATATCACCGTAGAAGAGTTACTTTAAGTAGGATAACAGTAATTTGGCAATGACTTAACTATTTTTTTTAAGGTTTTTTTGAGACAGGGTCCTTGAACTTGTAATTCTCCTGTTGCAGCCTCCCAAGTGTTAGGATCACAATGTGCGCTCATGTTTGGTTGTTTTTTTTTTAAATGCTAGTGAGACAGTTAACTGATTCTAGCAATCAGAGCAAGAAATACCCAATGAAATCGGCTCTGCACAGTTCTGGGTGTGGGAGAGCCACCCTAGGGAGGATTGTTGCAACAATGGTATAAAGGGGGGCCAGAGATTTAGCTCAGTGGTTCTGGCACCTGTCTCGCAAGCTCAAGGTCCTGAGTTCGATCCCAGTAACCACATACAATATTGGGCATGGTGACTCATGCCCATCAGCCATCAATACCATATACCACAGTGCCGGGAGTGGTGGCTCACGCCTGTAATCCCAGCACTTGGGAGGCAGAGACAGGAGGATTGCTGAGTTCGAGGCTTGCCTGGGCTACATAGTGAGCTCAGGGCCAGGCTGAACTACAAAGCAAAACTCTGTCTCAAAAAAAAAAAAAAAAAAAGAATGATATAAAGGGGAAACAAGGAAAGCAAGTGTAGTTCCTCTTCGGAGAAGCACCAGCCTTCACCATGACTTTCTTTTCTCCTGGCTTCCAGCACAGATGACCTACCTCTGATACGGACTGGGACGGGACAAGACAGTGAGTTCCAGGCCATGGACTAGACTGTTCAGAAATCCAGTGCACAGACAGACCTTTTACATTCCACCACACTTGACTCTGTGGGCAACCACTGTAAGCCAATCTTGTAAAATCTTACATATTTGTATATTTTGCATTCAATCTGTTTCTCTAGTAAGCACTGAATGATACAGATTTTGGTACCAGAAGTGGGGTCAGAAAGGCTTCCACTCAGATTTCAGAAGGCCTTGGAGGCAAGAAAGTGTACCCCTGAAAGGGCAGTGTGTAAAGCTGTGTGAAAGAGCAGGTGCAATGGAGACACTGGAAGGTTGGAGAAGCCAGCAACGTGGATTGTATAAGGAAAGCTGCAAGGAGTGAAGCCATGGGAACTGTAACCACACACAATGCCATTGGGATGGAGCCACCTAAGCCCTTGGAGTTCACATCTTGCCACACGTTGCCTCAGATGCTGGGCAAAGAACTACAGGTTTTAATGTCTGACCCGTTGGATTCTTGGCTTGCTTTGGTCCCATTCCTTTCTACTCCAATTTGTACCTTTTAGCACAGCAACGTTTATCCAGTGCCATTCTATGTGGCAAGTGTTTCTTTTCATCTGTATAGAAGCTCCTAGCTGTTTGCCTTAAATCTCAGAGACTTTGGATTTGGACTTTTCAGCAACACTAAAAATCTTAGGATTTTGGTAGCTCTTTTTTTTTTTTTTGAGACAGGGTCTTGCTTTGTAGTTCAGGCTAGCCCTGAGCTCACTCTGTAGCCCAGGCAAGCCTCGAACTCAGCAATCCTGTCTCTGCCTCCCGAGTGCTGGGATGACAGGCACGAGCCACCACGACCAGCACTGTGGTATGTGGTGCTGATTGCTGGTTGATTGTTGGTGGGCGTGAGTCACCACGCCCAGCATTGTATGTGGTTACCCGGATCAAACTCAGGGCCTTGTGCTTTCAAGGCACGCGCTGGAACCACTGAGCTAAATCTCCAGCCCAGGATTTTGGTAACTCTTAAAGATGGACTAAATACCTTTTGCATAAAGGGATGTGGGTAAGTCTTTGGGGGGCCAGGGGTGGAATGTTATGGTTTGTGTCTGTATGTCCTCCTGAAGCCTGATGGGGTGGGACTTTTCAGAGGAGGCTGGATCTAGGGTATGTGATGCTGGGATTAGGGTGGGTGATTACAAAATTACACACCTGTAATCCCAGCATTCAAAAGGCCAAATGAGCCGGGTGTGGTGGCTCACGCCTGCAATCCCAGCACTTAGGAGGCAGAGACAGGAGGACTCCTGAGTTCGAGGCTTGCGGAGCTACATAGTGAGCTCAGTGCCAGCCTGAACTACAAAGCAAGATCCTGTCTCAAGACAAAAAAAAAAAAAAAGCTAAATGGGAAGGATTGCTATGAGTTTGAGACCGTCTGGGATACAAAGTAAGTCTGAGGCCAGCCTAAACTACTTAACATGACCATGTCTAAATCAATCATTCAGTCCACTGACTGGTTTACCATATGTCTTGGTTACTTTTCTTTTTGTTGAGACAAACATGTGACATTCACAGTTAGAGGAAAGGCTTATTGTAGCTCACAGTTTATAGAGGTTTTAGTCCCTAGGTGGCTGGCTCCAAGGTAAGGTGGCATGGCAGAGGGGATTGCAGAAGAGAAATATTTCATGGCAGGCAGAAGGCAGCAAAAGCAGCAAGTGACAAACAGCTAAAAAAAACAGCTTGTTTCTGTCCTTTATAGCCTATCCAGGTCACCCACCCTTAGGAAAGATAGTATTTACGCCCAGGGTGCAGTACCATGAATTAATCCCACCATCATATCCTTAATCCCAGCATCTCACACACTAGGTCCACTCACCTCCAAAAAACCCCACCTATGACTGCATAAGGTTCTGGGGGGACATATAGATATAAGCTGAGAGTAAGAGCATACTTCTGGGTATAGACAATAGGAAGGACACCCTAGGTACGGGTAGTATCACCCAAAGTGTGGGTAGCTTGAAAGGGACAAAAGGGAGAGGCTGGCTGCCTTGTTGTCTTCTGAACACCTCGAACTGTTTCTCCTCTGCAGTGACCATTTGCCATGTCACCCTGCCTGAGAGCCAGCCAACTAGGGACTGAAATTTCTAAAAACTGTGAGCCAAATAGACCTTTCCTCCTTTAGCTGTGGGTGTTGGGTATTTTGTTTCAGCAATGACAAGAGTAACTAAGACAGCTAGTTTGTTGGAAATTTAAACTGAAGCACTGATGATAAAATGCCACGTGAGGACTAGGTGGGGAGGTGAGACAGGGTCTCACTATGCAGTTTAAGCAGGCCTCAAACTTACAGTGATCATTCCTCTGCTTCCTCAGTGCTGGGATTACACACAGGTGTGTGCCACCACAGCTGGCTGCGAGAATTTGTTTTAAAACAAAGAAAAAAAGAAAAAGTCAGAACATCCTAAATACTGGCAACACTGTAACGCACTGCTCAAACCCCGCTGGCAGGGGTGCAAAATTTTTTTTTTTTTTTTGAGACAGGGTCTCCCTTTGTAGCTCAGGTTGGCCCTGACCTCACTATGGAGCCCAGGCAAGCCTCGAACTCAGTAATCCTCCTGTCTCTGCCTCCCGAGTGCTGGGATTACAGGCGTGAGGCACCACGCCCGGCACTGTGCTATGTGGTATTGATTGCTGGTGGGCGTGAGTCGCCACACCCAGCATTGTATGTGGTTACCAGGATTGAACTCAGGACCTTGCTCTTGCGAGGCAGGCGCCGGAACCACTGAGCTAAATCTCAGGCCCAAGGGGTGCAAATTTATACAATCACTTTGGAAAACTGGCAGTATCTATCAAAACCAACATAAACATTTACAGTTTACTATTCCACACCCAGGTACACATCATCTAACAGAAATTACTACTCTCCACCAAAACATACAAAATTCTCTACAGCAACATATTTATAACAGCCCAAACTGGAAACTGGCCAATCTCCAGCAACAGTAGTGGTTTAGAAATCATGATACAGGGGCTGGAGATTTAGCTCAGTGGTTCAGGCGCCTGCCTAGCAATACGGGGTGTGGTCACTCACGCCCATCAGCAATCAATACTACATACAACAATGCCAACCTGTGGTGGTTCCCACCTATAATCCCAGCACTCGGGAGGCAGAGGCTGGAGGATTGCCGAGTTCAATGCTTGCTTGGGCTACATAGTGAGCTCAAAGCCAACATTGAACTACAATATCTATCAAAACCTGTCTCAAAAAAAAAAAAAACTGGGTCGGAGGGTTAGCTCAGTGGTTCCGGTGCCTGCCTCGCAAGTACAAGGTCCTGAGTTCGATCGCAGTAACCACATACAATGCTGGGTGTGGAGACTCACGCCCACCAGCAATCAATACTACATACCACAATGCCGGGCGTGGTGGCTCACACCTGTAATCCCAGCACTCTGGAGGCAGAGGCAGGAGGATTGCTGAGTTTGAGGCTTGCCTGGGCTACTTAGTGAGCTCAGAGCCAGCCTGAACTACAAAGCGAGACCCTGTCTCAAAAAAAAAAACCTAAAGTATTAAAAGTCATGACAGGAGCCATGGATTTAGCTCAGTGTTTCCAGCGTCTGCCTGGCAAGTGCAGGGGACCAAGTTCGATCCACAGTTACCACATACCACAACGCCAGGTATGGAGGCTCATACCTGTAATCCCAGCAGTACCACACCCCACAATGCTAGGTGTGGTGGCTCACCCACAGTTTGGGAGGCAGAGGCAGGAGGACTGCTATGAATTTGAGGCTAGCTTGGGCTACACAGTGAGCTTAGGGCCAGCCTGAACTACAAAGTGAGTCCCTGTCTCAAAAAAAAAAAAAAAGTCATAATGGTGTTGATGCTGGGAAGGAAAGTTTGTGACTAGAAGAGGCAAAGAAGGGACTTCTTGGATACTGACAACGTTTGGTTCTTCATCTGGGTGATGGCTACAGGGGTTCACTCAGGTTGTAAAACACGATATCTTATGTACACTGTACTTTTCTGTTCATAAGCTATTACTGTTCATCAACAAAATGTTTTATTTTTTGAAAGTGGAGAGGGTGCTGGGAATGTAGCTCAACGAATTCATGCTGTAAATGGTAGATACTATACTTAAGAATGTAGGATTCAGTACATAGTACTGAGGGTAGGGGATGTTGAAGCTGAGCATGAAGATTTGTGGGGTTCATTTGACTCACTAAATCTGTTTGAAAATTTCCTTAATTAATAATAATAATAATAATAAAAGATCTGGGCATGGTAGTGCATGCCTATAATCCCAGCAATCTGGAGGCTGAGCCGGGAGGATTGCTGCAATTTTGGGAACAACTGAGACTACATAATAAATTCAAGGCCAGCCTCAACTACATAGTGAGATCCTATAATAAATTAAAAAAATATAAAATTTTTTTAAAAAGAAAATTGGGTGATAAAATACCTTGTTTAAAATTGATGGTTCCTATCACATCTATACTAACACCTACTCACTGCAGGCCCTCTATGTTTGGCCCTGCCTACATCTCCTGATTCACTGTACATCACTACCCACCTTGCTCACACTGCCCTGCCCTGCTGACCCTGCACCACAGAGCAGACTCCTCCCCGTTCAGGTCCTTGCTAAATGCCTGTCCTGACTCACCTTGCAACTCCCTTTCATAAGAGTTCTTTCCTTTTCATCACAGCCTGATATTTCATTTGTATACAGTCTGCCAAAAAATGTATACATCAGAAAAACTTGGTTGCCTTTGGCTCTACAATAACAAGAGGTGCTCAAAGTGGTGGTCTTTAGCTTCCAGATATTTATTAGTATAGCAAACTACTGAATTGTGTTTATTTTTTCTAGTGGACTCTGTACATTTGGTTCATAAACTCCTTGAGATTAAGAGCCTTTGCCTTGTTATTTAACTCTTCAGGGTTTAGAACAATCTCCAGTACAAAAAAACAAAACAAAAAAAGGATCTGAGACATGGAATGTTTTACAAGTATATTTTAACATTAGATAGTTCAAGACAAGAACATGCTACAGAAATGCCTGGATATATGCTTTCAAGTAATGAATTGTATTACACATTAGACACCTATTCTATTTTTTAGAGTAATATTAAGTTTGTTTTTCAACTCAGGCAGGGTACCACATGCCTGTAATCTCAACCTTTAGAGGCTGAGGCAGGAGGATGGCCAGGAGACAGAGGCTACATAACAAGACCTTGTTTCAAAAAAACAAAAAAATTGCCTTACAACTTGAACTTCTTTATGTCATATAAACTGCCCCTATATAATATTTAAAATCCTGAAAACCACTAAATTTAACCAACACTCTTAAGTTACAAATTGACTAGTATAACCACCTGTTATTTTCAACAAAAGCCTCCGTATGTGTCTACATAATTGTGAGCCATTGAATAAAAAGGTTGGCTACATATTTTTTTTCAGTACTAGCAGTTGAATCCAGGGCTTTGCACTAAGCTATATCACCAGCTCCTTTTTTATTTTTTAATTTTGAGTCTCACCAAATTACTCATGTTGGGCGTGAACTTCCAGTCCCCCACCTCAGCCTTCCTAGCATCTGGATAAAGGTGGTTTCATTTATTACAAAATTTTAAATTTAAAATGTACATACCTTGTGAGAACTCAGTATAGGCCCAAGGCTGATCTTTGTAGATATGCTTTTTGAAAGAGCAAAGTAGGACACTGACCAAAGTTGAACAAATTTGAAAATCCCACAATGATTTCCACATAATTTACATAGGATACTAACCTGTACCTCTGAAAATCTTCATGCCGCAAGCCATGCTGCTGCTGGGATTCCTTAATAATCTGAAGAACTAGAGCCAAAATTAAGGAAAAGCTTACAGTAGCAAAAAATCTAAATCAAAACCCACACCATTAGTCTGTATTTATGTTGAGCCACAGCACACTAAACATCTGTGAAATTCTTAGTATATCAACTAGTGAAAGCTTTTGTAACCATTTTCAGTTATTATCTTGATACATATAAGACAGGGCTAAGTCTGCAGAAAAGTTAATTGCCTGAACTACCTTCAAAATAAAAAAAGAAATTACTAACCATTGACCACTGCTGAAACTTAACAGCTCAAATCAAAACTGCTGGATTCTAAATACTAACTCTAAGTGGACTGGTTCCAACTGATTTACATTTTATTCATTCAAGCAGATTCATATTGTAGATGACAGGTACTATACTTCTACCTGCCTGCCACACCTGCCAAATTTAACTTTCCTTTACAGCTGTAATGCTTCCAGAGCCTATGATTAATATATGTCAACCAAGTTAGGTTAGGATTTCCATAAAAACATTAAAATTTTTCTGACCAAACTCTTCTTTAATCAGAATCCCTGATCAAACTCTCCTTAAGAATCTTAAGATAGTTAAGATTATGTATAAAAATGTACATAAGTCCAATGACCTTTGTCTATAATTTTAGTTTTAACATTTCCTCCACTGTTCTCTGTAGCTATTATATTGTATTTATTGTTTTGTTTTCTGAGACAGGGCCTTAAACTCAGTGTAGCCCAGGCTCACCTTAAACTCACAGCAATCCTCCTGCCTCAGCCTCCCAAGTGCTAGGATTACAAATGTGCATCACCATGCACAGCTCTACACATATTTTTAAATAATGAAGATTGAAAGGACTCTTTTTTTTTTTTTTTTTTGAGACAGGGTCTCGCTATGTAGTTCAGGCTGGCCCTGAGCTCACTATGTAGCCCAGGCAAGCCGCCCGCGAACTCAGCAATCCGCCTGTCCCTGCCTCCCGAGTGTTGGGATTACAGGTGTAAGCCACCACGCCCGGCAATGCGGTATGTGCTATTGATTGCTGGTGGGCGTGAGTCTCCATGCCCAGCATTCTATGTGGTTACCGGGATCGAACTCAGGACCTTGCGTTTGCGAGGCAGGTGCCGGAACCATTGAGCTAAAACTCCGGCCCTGAAAGGACTCTTTCAATGATTAGAAAAAAGACAGTGGGATTTAAAGTCCATCGCAAAAGCAGGAGGTTCTAACATCCATTTGGAACAAGTATATCATCATATAAAAAAGTAAACTCCAAAAATCTAAAAGCTTAACTAGGTTAACGTATCAAACTCACTGTGCTATTTCAGAAATTTGCCTACATTTTCTCCACTTTTTCCAATTCAAAAAGGCACAAACTGGTGTCACAAGCACACAACTGAAATATAAACTAACAAAAACTACAAACTGATTCTTCCAAAGGTTGCCACAAGAGAACCTACAGATTAAAAAAAAAGCTATACAAATATTAACTATGATATGTTATATTCAAAACGGGCAAGCTTTTTGTTGTTTTGTTTTTTGAGATAGGGTCTTGGTTTGTAGTTCAGGCTGGCCCTGAGCTCACTATGTAGCCCAGGCAAACCTTGAACTCATAGCAATCCTCCTGCCTCTCTCTGTCTTCTGAATGCTGGGATTATAGGAGTGAGCCACCATGCCCGGCCTAGGAAGCTTTTTCTTAAGACAATATGTACCTTCGCTCCCCAAGAATCAATCTCTCCATTTTAACTAGCCTGTTTAAGACAGCTGTCAAACAAGAGTATTAAACTGAAATGTCGACTGCAATTTCCTCTCCACATTCAGTGGCTCAGAGGCACCAAGAAAGGAGCTCAGCCGGCTGGCGAGGGTGTCAACGGTGATACAGGCTCTCCAAATGTGCAACTGCACGGGAGCAGGAGAAACCTGCCTGATATCCCTATGCCACCTGGGAGAAAAGAACGTGCCCGATCTGGAAGGCGAGGGAGATGGGTGGAAAAGACCGATCGAGAAAAAGATCCCGGGTCGTCTGGGTGCCCAAAACCAAAGACACTGCAGTCTGCAGCTTTGGCTCAGGACGTGCCAGTACCCGTCGCCTCTCCCGCCCGCAGCCCTCCAGATCGACACGTAGCCATTGCGAGTCAGGCCATTAACTCTAGGATACTCTCCAAACTCAGGCTATCCCCAAATTCTTTGTTTGCCTTCGGCCCGGCTGAAGGGCGTTCGTTTTCTTTATTTTCTTCTCCTCCGGCACCACGTCCACCGCCTCCACCGCTGCTACCGCTACTGCCACCTCCGCCGCCGCCACCCGGGACTTGCTTCTCAGCAGCCATCTTGCCCGTACGCCGCAGAGCAGGACGGGATAGAGGAGGCGAGATGACCAGAGGAGGGACGGAGCGGTACCATCAGCCTAGGCTAATGGGATAGTGGCGGACTCCGCTGCTCTGCGCTGCGAGCAGCCGGAGCCATCTGTTGGAACGCGCCTGCGCGTGGGTTTGGCTGTGAGAGGCAAATTGTGGCTGGGGCTGTGGAAGCTGGTCAATTTTTTTTTTTCCCAGACAAATTCCAGCTGCGGTACACCAAGGCCAGAAGACACCTCCTGAGTCTCTGCACAGGGGATCAGGCTTATGTCCCACGCATAATGAAGCGGAGGTGGTGGTGGCGGCGGCGTGTGTGTGTGTGTGTGTGTGTGTGTGTACGCGCGCGCACGCTAATAACTGGATTTCTGGGTATGCATCTTTCCACTGAGTGGAAAGCACCCTTTCTATACGGGTCAGCGTCAGTGCTTTTCTCGAGCTGACAGTGAGAAAGCAATGGCCCGGGAAATCGATGGTGCAAACAGCAGGCAGTGTCCTGGTGGGGACGTTGCTTGGGACCTGTGGTTTAGGACCAGTCCAAAAACGTGGAGGTGTTGGCATAAGAGAATGAGTATTTGTCCTACAATAGGACACTCAGCCTCTGGGGTCTTGAGGTTTAGGCTGGGATCCCTGTTCCAAAGGTACTTGTTGGGAGAAGTTGGGCATATAATTTAATGTCCCCTTAAACCTATTCCCTCATCTGTGGAATGAACATAACCAATAAAAATGGTTGCTGCCAGGCGTGGTGGGCCACACCTGTAATCCCAACACCAAACTAAGAGAAATGCCAATTTGAGGACAGTTTGGGCTACATTAACAAGATTCTGTCCAATAAATAAAATAATAAATCACATCACTAATCATTACAGACATGTAAATCAAAACCACAATGAGATAACACTTCACACCCATTAGGATTACTACTATACCAAAACAAATGGGAAAAGGAATTGTGGAGTGGAGTGTGGAGAAATCGAAACTGTGGTGCTCAACTAGTGTGAGTGTAAAGTAGTGGAGTTACTGTAGAACACAGTATAGTGGTTCAGCAACAATTGAAAGGGTTTTTTTTGTTTTTTGAGACAGGGTCTCACTTTGTAGTTCAGGCTGGCCCTGAGCTCATCATGTAGCCCAGGCAAACCTTGAACTCAGCAATCCTTCTGCTTTTGCCTCCCGAGTGCTGGTATTACAGGTGTGAGCCACCATGCCCAGCACCAAATGAAAATAGAGCAGGAAGAAGTGGAACATGCTTGTAATCTCAGTACTGAGGAGGCCAAAGCAGGAGGACTTCTGGGAGTTCAAGGCAGCCTGAACTAAAGTAGAATTGCCATATAATCTAGCAATTACTCTTCTGAGTAATTATAATCTCAAAGAATTATAAAGCAAGATCCGGAAGATTTATTTTTATACCCTCATACACACATTCCACACATTCACAGCAGCATTATTCTCAATAATCAAAAGGTAGAAACAATCGAATGTCCTTTGAGGGAATAAACAAATTTTGGTATATCCATACAGTGGAATATTATTCAACCTTTAAAGGGGTAAAGTTCTTCCAGGTATGGCAGCATATTCCTATAATTCCAGCTACATAGGAGACTAAACAGGAGAATCATAAGTTTGAGGCCAGCCTGAAATTAGAAAAGAGTTCAGGATGTACATCCGTTGTAGAATATTTATCTCCCATATTCAAGGTCTTGGGTTCAATCCCAGCCCTGCCCAATGGGGCGGGGTGGTGGTGGTGGTGGTAAGATTCTGATATACAGTACAACTTGGATAAATGTTGAAATTTACATTCTGTGTAGGCCTCTGTTTACATGAGAAGCCTAAAACAAGCCAATTAAGAGAACCAGCAGAATGGTTACCTGCCTTCACTCTAACAATGGGGAGTTATTTAATGTTTCACTTTTGCAAAATGAAAAAGTTTTGAAAATTGAAGCAATATGAATATATTTCTCAACTGAACACTTAAAATGTTTAGCCAGATATAATGGTGTAAGTTTGTAATCCCAACTACTTGGAAGACTGAGGCAGGACAATTACAAGTCCAGGCCAATCAGGGCAATTTAGTAAGGCCCTATCTCAATGGTAGAATGTTTGCCTCTAGAGTAGGTTCTAGGGCCAGAGGGTTAGCTCAGTGGTTCTGGCGCCTGCCTCGCAAGCGCAAGGTCCTGAGTTTGATCCCCGGTAACCACATACAATGCTGGGTGTGGAGACTCACACCCACCAGCAATCAATACCACATAGCACAGTGCTGGGGCTCACGCCTGTAATCCCAGCACTCAGGAGGCAGAGACAGGAGGATTGCTGAGTTCAAGGCTTGCCTGGGCTACAAAGTGAGAGCCTGTCTCCAAAAAAATAAAAAAAAATAGAATAGGTTCTATCCCTAGAATAAAAAAGGAAAAAAAAAAGGCTAAACTGATACATTTTATGGTGTGTGTATTTTGGGAGGTAACTCAATGGTAGAGTAGTTGCCTAGTGTGCCAAAGGCCCTGGATTGGACTCCCCCACCATCTCAAAAAATTAATTAATTTTTAAAAATTAAGTTTCCTGAATGTCATTCACTGAGTAGAAAATAGAATGTGGTATAATCATACAATGGAATATTATTTGGCCATGAAAAGAAAAGAAATCTTGATCATATTACAACATGGAAGACTTTGAAAACATCAT
>PVIC010015220.1:12956-35603 GCA_004025085.1 Thryonomys swinderianus
ATTAAAAATTTAAAGGGGCCGGGTGTGGTGGCTCACGCCTGTAATCCCAGCACTTGAGAGGCAGAGTCAGGAGGATTGCTGAGTTCGAGGCTTGCCTGGGCTACATAGTGAGCTCAGGGCCAGCCTGAACTATAAAGCAAGACCCTGTCTCAAAAAAAAAAAAATTTAAAGGAATGCTTTATTTTTTTATCATTATTGGACAGAGCTTTTTCATTTGGTTGTTTGTTTTAGACAAGGTCTCCTTGTGTAGTTCTAACTGGCCTTGAACTCTATGTAGCCCAGGCTGCCCTCAAATTTGCAGTTACCCTGGGACCAGAGGGACCGGAGGGACCGGAGGGACCAGAGGGTTAGCTCAGTGGTTCCGGCGCCTGCCTTGCAAGCGCAAGGTCCTGAGTTCTATCCCCGGTGACCACATACAATGTTGGGCGTGGAGACTCACACCCACCAGCAATCAATACCGCATACCACAGTGCCGGGCGTGGTGGCTCACGCCTCTAATCCCAGCACTCGGGAGGCAGAGGCAGGAGGATTGCTGAGTTCCAGGTTTGCCTGGGCTACATAGTGAGCTCAGAGCCAGCCTAAACTACAAAGCAAGACCCTGTCTCAAAAAAAAAAAAAAAATTTGCAGTTACCCTCCTGTCTCAGCTGTAGTGCTGGGATTGTGTGTCACCAGCCAGGAAGGAAGATTTCAAATGGATAACAGTATATGTTAACTGTATTTCAATAAAGCTGTCGCCAAAAAAATAAAAAGATTATTACTTTTCTAATCAAAACTGTAATGCCATCTTACTTTCCTATACTAAAAGCCAGTATCCTTACAGTGGGAATAAAAATTCTACTCACCTTTTCTCCCAACATCTTTCTTACCCACTCTTCTCAGGTCATACCAGCCTCCTTGTCTCAGGGACATAAACACAGTCCTGCTTTAGGACTTTTCCTCCTACCTGTAATACACTTTCCATAAATATATGCTTGGCCAGTTTCCTCATTGTGTTATCTTCATTCAAATATCACTTTTTTATTTTTAATTTTAATTTTTTTTTCGGTACCAGAGATCGAACTCAGGCCTTTGTGCATCCAAGGTTGGTACGGAACCACTTGAGCTAAATCCCCAGCCCTCACTTTTTCATTTTTAAAAGACCATGTCTTGCTGTGTTGTTCAGTCTGGCCTTGAACTGAGCTCAAGCAATCTTCCTGCCTCAGCCTCCAGAGTAGCTCTGACCACAGGCATGCACATTATGTCCAACTAAGTATCACTTTGAAGGGGTTAGCCCTGAGGATGGAACCTAGGCCTCGTGAGTGCTGGGCAAGAACTCTACCACTGAATCACATCCCCAGCTTTAAATGTGACCTTCTTAATGAGATCATTGTATTTTTCAACAGCTTCATTGCCATGGCCAGAATTTTGTTACCCTGATTTACTCTTCCTAAAAGTTCTTATCAACTAGCAATACATTAATATCTGAAGTTAGGTTTATTAGATTGGTCTCACCTTATAGAAAGTGAGCTCATAGAGGCCCTTGATCTTTGTAGCACTCACTGGTATATCCTAAGGATACAGAATAGTATCAGTCAAGCAGGAGGTACTTAATAAATATTTATCAAACAAGTGAATAGTAAAAAGTCATAAACATGAACTGTTGACACCTTACTGTTCAGTGAATAGGCAGGTAGGGTGGGGTGTGAATAATATTGCCCTTTCAAGGAAAGTCTGGCCCAGTGTGATGGCCCACACAAGTATGCCTGCAATCCCACTACTCAGAGGCTGAGGCAGGAGGATCACAATGAGTTCAAGCCCAACCTAGACTATACAGTGAGACCCTGTCTCCTACCCTCCCAAAAATCTGTAGGTTGTACATGGTGGCTCAAGCCTGTAAGCCCAGTACTCAAGAGGTTGAGGCAGGAGGATCACTGTAAATTGAAAGCCAGCCTAGACCACAGACAGAGAGTTGAAGGCCAGCCTGAACTACATAGTGAAACCTTGTCTAAAAAAAAAAAAAAAAAAGAGTTCCTGGGCCGGAGATTTAGCTCAGAGTTTCTGGCGCCTGCCTAGCAAGCACAAGGTCCCCGGTTCAATCCCTAATAACCACATATAACACTACCGGGTGTGGTGATTCATGTCTACCAGCAATCAGTACCACACACCATAATGCCAGGTGTAGTGGCTCACACCTGTAATCCCAGCACTCTGGAGGCAGAGGCAGAGGCAGGAAGATTGCTGAGTTGAAGGCTGCCTGGGCTACATAGTGAGCTCAGGGTCAGCGTGAACCACCAAGCTAGACCCTGTCTCAAAAAAAAAAAAGTTCCTCAGAAGCAGAATTTGGAGTGGGGAGTAATATTTCTGACTGGGACTCCAGAAACAGAGCAGAAAAGGTGAAATAGAGGACTGGGGATTTAGCTCAACTAGTACTGTGCCTAGTTTGGAAGCATAAGGACCTGAGTTTGATCCCTTGTATCACACACACACACACACACACACACACACACACACACACACACACAGAGTGAAGTAGAAATGGAGCTGCAGTGGCAGAAGGTGGTGATTTTCAGACCCAGGGAATTGGGAAGTTAAAACCTCTACATGCAGCAATTACTACTTGTCAAGAACGCTTGATGCAGAAAGAAATGTTTAACAAATACTGCAATCTAACCACTATCCATAAAAGTGGTTCGGGAGCATGGTGCTCTGACATTTGAATTTACTGTTTTCTCTTCCTAGAGACTAGAATATAGTAAAGAGAAAAAGCAAAAGGTTTATTTATTCAGATCTCAGAAACCAGCTTCAGGCCTCTGTCATACATCTCACTGCATTCTGAATTCTCTAAGAAGGAAATGTAACCATGTGTTACAGCTAGGGAAAACGAGGCCCAGGGCCAGAAACACAGGCTGACACCCAGTAGATGCTGAATGAATACTTCCTGGACTTACTTGGAAGGGTAGCGCCCGGTGGGTGAGAGAAAGGAGTGAGAAGAAGCTATCAAGTTCCTGTAGAAAATTCCTTCCCACCACCCCTCCACCCACCAGGCTGCTCCCCGAGGTGGCTGTGCAGCCCGGTGCTCCACAGAATGAGAGATGCGTAGAGAACCTTCCTCCTCTTGTCCCCTCCACTCAGCATCACACCCATGGAGGGGGCACCGCCGCCAGTGTACGGGACGGGCTGCGGGGAAGCCCAGGGTGCGCACAGGCAGAACTATCCAGCTTCTCCGAGTCTGTACACAACAGCCAGGATCGGGCCAGGGCACGAGGGCAGGTACGAGGCCGCCCTCTGCCTGCGGGGGGGTGTGTGTGTGTGTGTGTGAGTGCTTGGATCAGGACAAGTGTGGAGCCCTCGGCAGCACAACCAGGCGCAGCTGGCCTCGGCAGGAACAAGCCCACCCTTGGCTGCTCGCTCCTCCCCCTGAGCCCAGAGCAGCCGGGATCCGGCGCCTGCAGCCCCGCGGAGTCCAGCAGGCGCTTCGGTGGGTGCAGCGGCGGGAAGTTGCGCCTAAAGACGGCAGTAGAAGCTGGGCAGCCTGGGGGTCTGCGGCACCATGAATGCCTCGGGCGGCCTGGAGGCCGAGGACGCAAGCCAGGCAGTTGGAGATGGCGCCCGACAGCTTGAGGCGGACCTCGTGCCCCTGTTCTTTGCGCTCATCTTCCTCGTGGGCAGCGTAGGCAACACGCTGGTGCTGGTCGTGCTGCTGCGCGGCAGCCAGGCAGGCGGTCAGCACCATCAACCTGTTCATCCTCAACCTGGGCGTGGCTGATCTGTGCTTCATCGTGTGCTGCGTGCCCTTCCAGGCAACTGTCTACACCCTGGATGGCTGGGCTTTCGGCTGGCTGCTCTGCAAGGCCGTGCACTTCCTCATCTTCCTCACGATGCATGCCAGCAGCTTCACGCTGGCCGCCGTCTCCTTGGACAGGTGAGCGGGCGCTTGGAGATCGAGAGGGGCACGAAGAGGGCAAAGGGGCCGCGGAGGGCACACAGGCATGGGAGTGTAAAGAGAGAGGACCAAGGGCCGAGGCGTGCTGGTCCTGGTTGGACAGGTCCTCAGCCCTCTCCAGCGCCGCCCATGCCTCGCACACAGCCTTGTCACGTGTGTCGTCTCATTTAAATGTAAAGCTCTTCCGAGGCCGGGATGGGGAGGTTACCGTGCCTAATTTACAGAAGAGGTCAAACTCCTAACACGCTCTTGAGCGGCTAGTTTGCTGTGGTGCGCAGGACGCCAACTACCTGTCTTTAGCGTCCAGCTCTGGGCCTTCCCCAGCGCTCCTCTGGGCAACACGACCTACCTTTGGTGCGACTGTTTGGCACAGACCATGCACTGTGGAATGAGGGTCTACGCAAAGTCCTTGGCTCACATCAGGATGGGTGGGTGGGAATCCGGCCAACCCAATACCCCTCCTGGAGCTCCCGTTTCCAAGCGAGCTGGTGGGAGCCACAGGCTCCAGCCTTGTCTGGACTCTTCACAGTACCTCGCCCTGCTTGTCTCCTCCCTCCCTGGCCACTGTCACTGGTGGCAATCACAGCTTCCCCAGCCTCTCAGCTGGTTTTCCAACTTCTAGTCTTAAGTGACTTTGCAGTGCCCTTCAAGCAAGTACATTGGTGGTCGTCACAGTACTGAGGGCTGCAGAATGACCCAGAGGAGTGCTTCTTCTGCCAGGCCACGGTTTACTTTTAGGCTGGTTGTGGGTACGGTAGGACATTGCAGTAGGGACCTTCCTGAGAGGCCGTGTAGAGCTTGAGATGCAGGGGCAGTGGCTCACCAGGGGTGAGTCACCCCATTCACCCAACCTCTCCCTTTCCAACCTGACCCCAGGTATCTGGCCATCTGCTACCCGCTGCACTCGCGAGAGCTATGCACGCCTCGAAATGCGCTGGCGGCCATTGGACTCATCTGGGGTCTGGCGCTGCTCTTCTCCGGGCCCTACCTGAGCTACTACAGCCAGTCGCAGCTGGCCAACCTGACTGTGTGCCATCCAGCGTGGAGTGCTCCTGGCCGCCGCGCCATGGACCTCTGCACCTTCATCTTCAGCTACCTGTTGCCTGTGCTGGTTCTTGGTCTGACCTATGTGCGCACCCTGCGCTATCTTTGGCGAGCCGTTGATCCAGTGGCTGCAGGATCCGGTGCCCGGCGTGCCAAACGCAAGGTGACGTGCATGATCGTCATCGTGGCCGTGCTCTTCTGCCTTTGTTGGATGCCTCACCACACGCTTATTCTCTGTGTGTGGTTCGGCCACTTCCCGCTAACGCGCACCACATATGCGCTGCGGATCCTCTCGCACTTGGTCTCCTATGCCAACTCCTGTGTTAACCCCATTGTCTATGCGCTGGTCTCCAAGCACTTCCGCAAGGGCTTCCGCAAGGTCTACGCAGGCCTGCTGGCCCGTACCCCGTGCCAAGCATCTGGTTGTGCGTGTGCTACGGCCCTGGGCACCCAAAATGGCAGTGTGCTGGAGCATGAGTCCACTGACCTGATGCATGTGAGCGAAGTGACCAGGGCCTCGTGTCCCTGTCCTGGCTCATCCCAGCCAAGGATTCTCGAACCAGGTCCCTGGCCCATCTTGGAATCAAAACACCCCTAGTAAGATGCATGGGCCAGATTAAGATTAACGTGGGCCAGAGATTTACCTCAGTGGTTCCTGCATCTGCCTAGCAAGCACAAGGTCCTGAGTTCAACCTCTGTAACCACACACAACAATCCCAGGTGTGGTGACTCACGCCCACCATCAATCAGTACCACACACCACAGTGCCAAGTGTGGTGGCTCACGCCTGTAATCGCAGCACTCAGGAGGCAGAGACAGGAGGACTGCTGAATTTGAGGTTTGCCTGGGCTACATAGTGAGCTCAGGGCCAGCCTAAACTACAAAGTGAGACCCTGTCTCAAAAGAAAAGATCCTATTAAAGTGACCTCACCGCTCAAGGCACTTAACCTGTAACCTTGGATGTTTGACAGCTTGGAGCCACAAATTGGAGGCTATGGAAATTTCATCTATTAATAAAACGCACAAACCATTTCACCTGCAGTGATATGCTGTGTCCAAACTTCACGTTGTCATGAAGTGCCATGGGAAAAAGCCTCTGGGCCTTCACAAGGGGGTTCCAGATGGATAGGTGAAGGGCTGAATTAGGGTAAAAGGAATGCCCACACTGAGTGCAGCCGATTTAAAGTAAAAACACCTGACTGCAGCTAGGGAGTGAGGGGTCACCAATGCCTCTGTACACACGGCTGTTGGAAAGCACCAGGTGTATATAGACTGCTAAACAGTCAGTGTGTGCAATGGAAGCAGACAGAGTATTTAAGTGGTTCGATGAAGTCAGTTAGTGACAGATACACACTACATATGTTCCTAGTTGTATTTGTATTCATGCACAAGTTCCTGACCAGTCCTGGCCTGCTTCTGGCTCCCCGGGGCCCCTTCCACTCTGGATGGCCTGACGGTTCCCATCCACTGATGACCTTGGTATTTCCTTCTCTGGATGCAGTTTGACTGGATCAGATTTCCAGTGTGTTTGTGCCGGGAACCAAGAAAGTGGTTCCCTTGGCCAGTACTACTCCAGCCTGGATTGAGGAAGGTTGGAAATACAGTAGGATGAGTACCCTGTTAGGCTGGGGCTTTAGCTTGGTGGTTCCAGTGTCTTCCTGGCAAGTGCAAGGTACCAAGTTTGATCTCTGATACCACATACCACAATGCTGAGCATGGTGGCTCACACCTGTAATCCCAGCACTCAGGAGGCAGAGGGAGGAGGATTGCTGAGAATTCAAGGCTAGCCTGGGCTACACAGTGAGCTCAGGGCCAGCCTGAACTACAAAGCGAGACCCTGTCTCAAAAAAAAAAAAAAAAACAAAAAACTATTCATGACTGGTCTCTGTGTGTCCCTTGTTTTGCACCAGTCCCAGAGTTCTTGAGCTATGGCTCTTTACATAAAAAACAGGCTCTAAGGAGAAGCAGAGACATGGGTTTTCCCATCACACATCATGGAGAGCATTTGGCCAACAGCATGGATACTTAGCTAGGTTGAGAACTGTGGCTTTGACTTGAAAGAACAAAGGAGGAAGAAGTGGGGGTTCTGGTTTACTCCATGCCCCTCAGCAGGCTTTGGACAGGGCAATAGGCTCCAGGTGGTGGAAATGGAGCAGGATAGAGACACCTGGGCAGGCGCAGGGCGAGTGGCGTTGGCCCTGGGCTTTGTCCATAGATGTTTGCAGAACGGGGTGGGAGGGGATGCTAAGTCTAAGGCCCCAGAGTCATTGTGTGGATCAGCTGCCTTCATCCAACTACTACTCAACCCCCAAACAGGTGACGGAGATAAGAGTGTAGTTTAAGCTCCATCACTGCCCTGTCCAAGCCCTCAGGGCAGTATCTGAGGATGGCTCTGCAGGTTGTGCTTCATCTTGTCCTCCTTGGGGTTGGCACCATCCAGCCCCTGGCCCAGCTGTCTGACTTCAGAGAGCCAGCTACAGGTAGGTGGTCAATTTAAGCTTAGCACTTCAACCCCAGGGTGCCAGGATAACCTCAAGCTCTACTCCACAGCAGAGCCATCTCCCCTTGACCTCAGCTTGCCGCTGAAGGTTCAGGATACCAGCCAGATTCTGAGTGGGGGGAGTGCACCCCTACTCGTGCAAGTGGAAGTGTTCGTGTCCAATGTATTTAACGTGGTAAGTGCTGCCTGGCTGCAGGAGGGCAAAGGACCCAAGTACTAAACTGGGGAGAGGCAGGACTGCTAGGGTCTCCTGCCAGGCAGCGCCCACCCTAAGGGTGTGTATTTCTCCCCTCCCAGGACATCCTTCGGTACACATTGTCCTCCGTGCTAATGCTAAGGATGGTGAGCTCCTCTCCTGGGGGCGGGGGACAGGAACATATGGCTAGTCCAGCTCGGAAGCACTGACATTCACCATCTTGTGGTGGACATGAGGGGCGTGTAAAACAGGGAACGAGGCCTCAGTGGTGCCCTACGTTCCCAGTCTTGGCTGGACACTCGCCTGGCCTGGAACGTTAGTGCACACCCATGGCGTGCAGTCACACTGCCCTGGGACTCACTCTGGACACCCAAACTCACCATCCGGGAAGCGTAAGTGAGCGGGAACCCACCCACCATGTACACCCTTCCGCCCCTTCCCCACCTAGAACCCAGATGCTGTCTTAGTGAATACTTTCCAAACTGACAGCAGGGAGGTTTGGGGAGATGTCTTCCCCATCCCAGTCCCAGAAGGTTCTGGGGCTCTCGTTGTGGCCTCTCCCCTCCTAAGCTCTGGGTGGACTGGAAGGACCAGGTGCCCCAGGTTCAAGTATTCCACGATGGCCCAGTGGTGCTTAACTTGGCCCTCACCACGGAGACCAGCTGCAACTTCGAGCTCCTCCACTTCCCCAGGGACCAGAGCAACTGCAGCCTCAGCTTCTACGCTTTCAGCAACACCGGTGCTGACAGGGCACGGGGGCGGGGGTGCGAGGGCAGGGGAGGGGTGGGGGCCTCTCTTTCCTAGTCCACCCTTCTCATCCCATCATCCCTTTCAGTGAAGGAGTTGGAGTTCCAGGCTTATTCAAAGAATGAGATTGTGAGTGTCAAGAGAGAATATGTAGTTTATGATTTGAAAATCCAAATCCCACCCCAGCAGCCAGTACCCTGCTTCCAGGTGACAGCGAGTCACACCGGAAAGGGCCTGAAGAGGCTGATGGAGGGCAGTGAGTGGGCAGTCAAGGCCATGCCAGCATCCTCAGGCTGCCGCCCCCTTTACATCTGAGCAGAGGCTCAGCTTTTTTTCCTTCCAGATGAGCCTGAAGAACACAGCGCTAGAGTCCATCATAGCGCTGCTGGTACCCGGGGAGGCGCTGCTGTTAGCTGATGTGTGCGGGGCGCTGCTCCCTCTGCGGGCCACTGAGCGCATCGCCTACAAGGTGACCCTGCTGCTGGGCTACCTGGTCTTCCACTCTTCCCTGGTGCAGGCCCTGCCCAGCTCCTCTTCCTGCAACCCACTGCTCAGTAAGCCTCTCCCCTCCCATTCCTTGCGGTGTTCCCAACCTGCTGTCACCTAAGCCAGCCGAGCTGCAACCCAGCCAGGCTGGTCCCTTAAGTTGTTTCTCCTCCAGTTTATTACTTCACAATTCTGCTGCTGCTGCTCTTCCTCAGCACCATGGAGACTGTGCTGCTGGCTGGGCTGCTGGCCCGGGACAGCCTCAGGAACAAAAACAGCCCCAGCACAGTACCGTGGGAGGAACGAAGAGATCAGGAGAACCCAGGGCCTAATGCTGCAGGTAAGCAGGAGCTCAGGGCCCTGCCTGGGGCTGAGAATGAGGCCTGAGGCAGGTTTGACAGGGCACAGCCCACAGGACTGGGCCAGGGCTCTGGGAGGCTGAGTATATTGGAGTGGCCTGCACTCACTGGGCTGGACCTACACCCCACGCTCCACTGCGCACTCCGGGAAGCAGCCCATGTAAAACAGCCAGCCCGCTGAGCCTCCCTAACACCCAAGGTTACCTCAGACCCTGAGCTAATGCCAGAGATCTCTACAAGGATAATTTCTTCCCCTGAAGGTGGTTTAGATGGGCCCAACTTAAACCTTAAACTCGTTAGTTGAGAGGCTTAGAGTGACTTAGAGGCCTGCTCTGCAAGAGCATGTTGGAGAAGAAAGCTCCCTTCCCTGCTTCTTTCCCCACAGGACCCCTGAGAGGAGGAAAAGGCTCAAGGAGCTGGCCCGAGGCCGCTGATCACATCTTCTTCCTCATATACGTGGCCAGTGTGGTGTGCAGTCAGTTCCTCTTTGTTGGGATCTGGATGTGGGCAACGTGCAAGTCTGACCCCGCCCCTGGGGAGGCTGTTCCCCACGGTGGGCAGCCCAGGCTGTAACAGGGAAGGCCAAAGGAGGCAGTGCAGCTCCCCATGGTGGGGAGAGGGCCAGGGCAGGGTCTCTGGAGAGAGTGGAAGGCAGGCTGGCTCTCCCTTCACCCTATAGGGCCTGAGGGCTGAGTTCCTGGCTCTGCCTGTGTGCCGCCAAGCAGAGTGGAAATAAACCCCTCATGCAAGTTCAAGTGCACCTCCAGTGTTGGCTGTCATTGAACTCCGCTGTCACTCATGTGCTAAGGAGGTGGGACCCGCCTCCGCAGCCTTGACCTCTTACTTTGCTCCTGATCACCCCCATGAACAATCTCCCAGCACACATACGGTCTAACTGCTTCTTCTGTGACTGCCACTGTCTGGCCCTGGGTCCGGAGGTACTGATACTGGGGAATGAGAGACAGGAGCTGAGTGCCAGCCTCAGTGGGTCAGAACTTCTCCACATGCTTCTTGCAGCATGCTGGACTCTGCAGAGAATACACGAGCACGCTCCTCCTACTTCCTAGAGAACTTCGGGAGGCCACACATGGCCAGGGCTTAACTCTGTGGACAATGCACTCAGTCCAAGAAAGGGACTCAAGCCTGACTGCTTTTTCTCTAGGCCTGGCTAGGACATGAGCCCCACCCACATTTCTGGGCTGGATGGAAGTTCTCCATGTCCAGATCTGAACCAGGCTGAGGAGAGGGGCTGCCCTTCCGCTGGGGAGGACACATGACGCAGCGTGGGGCATGGGTCTCCAGCTCCTTTCTCTCTTATCTCAGAAGGCACACATGGCCCCAGCTGGCTGTGCTCAGTTCAAAACTTGAGGTCTAAAAAATTCCAGCATCCTGGGATAATGCTGGTCTAAAGGGGCACACAGGATATGGGGAAGAAGCGGACACCAGGACTAGAGGGGACAGGGTCGGGGTGCTTGGATGGGACAGTGAGGAAAAGTCTCTATCCCAAAGGACTTCAAACTCATTAGCCCACAGGCAAGTTAACACCGGTTTATCTGTCCACAGACACGGTCATCTAAAGGAAGCAGGCAGGACACTGGCAGGGTTAGGCAGAAGTGTCGAAAAGGCGATCGATCATGTCGCCCACCTGCTCCACGCGGTACTTGATGTACTTCTCAGGGTTCTTGGTGAAGGGCACATTGTTGTACCTGAGCAGGCATCGTGGTCGGGGGAGGAGAAAGATTAATCCTTCCTTGGCCTCTCCCCCCACCAGTCTGAGGCACTTCTGACAGATCTCACAGATGCCTTGAAGGTGCCCCTAAGTGATGGCCCAAGCCTAGGACACTAGTTCTGCTGCCAAGTCCTGCCACCCCCTTTTTTCCCCCAAGAAACAAAAGACAGAGCCAGCTGGAAAGTGGGCAGTGCGTTGCTGGGGTGGGTGGGGGATGGAGGCTCACCTGTGCAGAAAGGCCCCATAGGTCTCCTTGACAATGTTCTTCTGGGCCTGGCGAATCTTGTCTCTCTGCTCTGTGTCTGGAATAGCCCAGGCCTTCTGGATCTTACACAGTTCTTCAAGGCCATCATTGAAGCCCTGGCCATCAAACGGGCAGAAAGGGAAGAGAGCAGAGTCAGAAGCTTTGGGTCTGTATCCCTGCAGAGCCAACAGCAAGCAGAGGAGGTAAGAGGCCTGACTCACCTTAAAACGCTCCTTGATCATCTGCCTCTCCTTATCCCGAAGCTGGGGCGTCAGGGAGGCCAGGGAGAAAGAAGGCAGAGAGAGCTTTGCTCACAGCAGAACCACCCTCTCTGCTCCTTCCCCTAACGGCGCAGGCCCCAGGCCTCCCTCTTGCTGTCCCCACAGCCACATGCACACCTTGCTCTCTGATCCCAGAAGGTCCCTCATGGATTTTAACCCAGAGATTTAGCAAAAAGAATCACATCTTCTCAGCATCCCTTCCCAGCCCAGCCCTTCAGCCCACCTTGACTCCAGGCTGGAACACAGGTAGATTCTTCTCTGAGATGTAATCTGTCACCTTTAACCAGCTGCCAGACAGCAGGGAGAAAGGTATAAGGCCCGGGAGGGACAGTTGCTCCTCCCTGATGCAGGCTGGCTTTTGGGTTTTAATATCTCTCCATCTACTACTAGGGAGGAGGGTTGGTAAAAACTGATCTGGGGGCTGGAGGGTTAGCTCAGTGGTTCTGGCACCTGCCTCGCAAGTGCAAGGTCCTGAGTTCGATCCCCAGTAACCACATACAATACTGGGCGTGGAGACTCGCCCATCAGCAATCAATACCACACACCACAGTGCCAGGCGTGGTGGCTCACACCTGTATTCCCAGCACTCGGGAGGCAGAGACAGGCGGATTGCTGAGTTCAAGGTTTGCCTTGGCTACATAGTGAGCTCAGAGCCAGCCTGAACTATAAAGCGAGACCCTGTCTAAAAAAAAAAAAAAAAAAAAAAGATCTGGGTCACAACTAAGCATTTTTACTGAGTTTTTAATTTTTTTTTTTCTTTTTGGTACCGGGGATTGAACTCAGGACCCTGTGCTTGTGAGGCAGGCACTGGGGCCACAGAGCTAAATCCCCAGCAAAGCAAACTGACATCTTTTCCTTGGCAACCAAAAAAGTTTAAGCTGTTCACTTCAAAAATCAAGAACAGAAAACAGATGGTGTTCAAAAAACTGAACAGTTGAGTATACCTCATACCAACATCATGGCAATTTAAGATGAGAAAACAGGTGAGAAGGGAGGGAGGAGAAGATAGATAAACGGGGAGAGTGAGACACTCAAAGGGAAAAAATAAGCCAAGGAGAGCAGAGTCCAAAGGAGCTGAGAACAGGAGGAGAGGGCAAGTTTAGCCAAGTTCAAGTCTCTCAAAACCCTGCTCTCTTCTTGGACTAAACATTACCCACAACAGAGCCTGGCAGTGGCTTTCTCACTCTGAAGAGGCTCTGCATCCCCTAGGGGAACAGGTACAAAGCAGACCATCCTCTTTCCACCCCAGGAATTATTTTTTAAATGGAAAAGGAAACAAAAGGTTGGGGCGTAGCTCAGTGGTAGAGCCCACGTATAGCATTACTCACAAGGACCTGGGTCCCATCCCCAGCAACAAAAACTCTAGAAATCAAGGGGAGGCTGGGGTCTACAGCGCAGCGTGGACGATCCCACTCCAACGTGCTGGGGAGGAAACCTGTGCTGGGCTTGGGATGGGGTGAGGCTAGGTCAGCTCAGGCCTAGTAGGAGGCTGAGCGCCTCTCACCTGCGCTGGTAGGTCTGGATCTGGTGCTCAATGTGCTCCCGGTAGGAGCGCTCAGCAGTCTTCTGGGTCACAGCCACCAGCTGGATCAACTCGGATCTGGGCATGGGTAGGGGAGAGGGCAGAGGAGGGCAGACTAGGCCTCGGGGGCCTCAAGGCTGCTGGCTTCAGTAGCAGCACCAGGAATGTGGAATCCTTATCCATCTCGGACCTCCCACAGCTTGAAAGAGGCAGCACTGTGCCTCCCCAGGTCAAGGTTAAGAGGGCTGAAGCCTGCCCGGCCTTGCACATAGGAGCAGGAGGCTGTAGAGATCACAGCCAGGGTTGGAGGACCCAGGGGAAGTGAGGCACAGGGCCATGCCTGTGGCCACTTACTTCTCCAGGGACTTGAGGATATAGTTGTAGTTGTTGTGCAGGAAGATGGCACTCAGTGCTGGGTCTTCATACACCTTGGACTTGCTCAGCAAGTTCAGCTGCAAGTTGCCCAGGACTTTACCTTATAGGGAAAGATGGGGTCGTGCCCACCAGTCTGATCCACATGACTTACCAGGGGACCCGCTGACCAATTCCTGTCCATGGCTCCTTGTCCCCCTGACTCTGGGGCATCAGGAACCCTTCCTGACCCCACTGGCCTCTGAAAGAGAGCTTAGGTTGCTATGGCAAGGTCAGGAGTGGAACTGTGAGTTTCACAGATAGGGTGCTTCTGGGGGGGAAAAGGCAAGAGCAGGTTCTGCCTGAGTGACACTCACAGATATAGGTGCTCAGCAGTCGCTTGCTAAACTCCGAGCTGTAGCTGGTGGCTGAAGAACTGGTCTCTGGGAGAGGAGAAGTCCTGTTACTGCGGTGGCAGTGACTAAGGACCCGACCCCCCCCCCCCCACCAAGAGCAGCGGAGGGAACAGGGAGAGGCCTGTGGGCTTCCTGGGGCAGACAGGACCCAGAGGAGCTCAGTAGAGCTGGTGCCCGCTGAGCCACAGGGCTGTGTCCTACTGCAGGAAGTGCTGCCCTACACTCTTGCTGGAACTCAAGGCCACCGCTCTAGCAGTGGTGCACTCTAGCATGGGCCCATGTCAGTAGGGAGGCTGGTGGGATAGGAGTAGGGTACCAGGTCCCTGATACTAACCCCCAGTTCCTGACCCACGCTGTCCAGCTGTCTACAAGATCCCCTTTTCCCATCTGCCAACAGCAGAGATTGAGGGGGGGGGTCCCACAGGCTTTCCATTTTCTGCCCACATTCCACAACCCCACTACTAGGTCTTTCTGAACAGAGGGACCCACTGTTCAGAGGCAAAGGCAGAAGGACCAAGTTGGCCTGGTGGGCACACCCAGGTTGCTGCCTGGGTGGGCTCAGAAATGGAGGGAGACCAAGCCAGAAGTGTGGAGAGGAATCCTCGCCCCTTCTGATCCAACCCCCAGCAGGCCATGAGTCTGTCCCAGGGACCCTCGCCCAGGGGCTTCAGAGGGGAGAATGGGGCGGTACAGCCGCACTGCTTACCTCGGGGGTCTAAAGGAATATTGTATGTGTCCCCAAGAACTACGGAGTGAAAGGCAGTGCACACAGAGGGGATGAGAGAAACAGAGGAGGGAGAAAGATGCAAGTTCAAAACATAGGTTAGAAATGGCTATGTCACCCAAGCCAAGCAGACCTCTCCCCATGACAGCCAGGTACAGAAGTGTGATACACCGGGCCAAACGAACCCTTTCAAGACCAGGGAGCACATGGAAAGTGGAAATCTGAACCTCAGGCCAGAGGCAGCCCCTTGGCTCCTTGTCCCCAACTCGGGGCAGAGAGATGGCCTGGGGAATCTGGGCCTGGGAAATCTGAGCCTGGAACAACCAAGAAGACTGCTCCTCCTTCCATGCCAACCTTCCAGGCAGTCCCAGGGTAGTGGCCAGGGCAAGGATACCCAGCCACCCTGAGATGCCAGCCCTCCAAGGAACAGCTGTGGAACTGATTAGGAGAGCAGTAGACATAAGAGGCAGTGGAGAAACTTGGAAGGAAGACAGGGCAAGGAGAACATCTTCAGGCTGGCAGTGCCTACCCGAGTAAGGAAGCCATAGGAGCAAGGGAGGGCTCAGGGGTCACAGAAGCAGCAGCAATCCTGTTCTCTTGTTGGCCCAACAGTCCCCATAGGCCCTGTCTCAGTCCCATGCCACAGGCTAGAGGAAACCCCTCCCCAAGCCCTGCCTTCAGCCAACAGAGGGCAGTGCCTCCTGGGAGATGAATGCCATCTCTGCAGGCAAGAGGAGGCAGGAGGGTGCAGGCTGGGCCAGTTGGGATACTGAGTACCTTGGGAAGCCAGCATGGCACCCGCTGTCTCCTGGAAGTCCAGAAGCTGCTGCAGGAAGAGGATGGCCTGGCAGGGAGGACACGGCCCAGGAGGAAGGTCAGGGCAAGGTCCAGGCCAATGGCTTTCCCAGGGGTGCTGGGGTAGCACCTACATTGCTGGTGAGCTCGTGCACGGTGCCGTCCTTGGGCATGTTGTACTCCTTGTCTGGATCATTCTGAGGGGAAGAAAACAACTTCTGGTTCCCTCAGACAGCTCCGAAGTGAGCCTCAGGCCCACGCCTTGCTCAGTCCGCCCACTCATGGCGCCACCTCCTGGCAGATGGGTGTTAGGATGCACCTTACCCTGAGGCTAAGCAAGACAGACAGCAGGACAGCAGCTTCTGGCCTCAGAGGGCCCTAGAGCCTGGGAAGGACAGCCTAAAGGGAGCTGACAGGGACCAGTCTGGCAGTGACTTTCCTATGCAGCAAACTTGCCCTTCCTGTAGGTCTGCTCTCTGAGAGTCCCCAGAGCCAGGGTACTAGGCTTGGAGGGAGCAGAGGAAGGAAGGACGGGTACCTTGATGTTGTCTGCAAAATCCTCCAGTGCTTTGGCTCCAATGGTCTCCATGGAGGTGATGAGACCAGGTAGCTTGTTCTTGGTGCTGGCGGCCGTGCCCTGAAGAAGCATAATGCTACTGCCCCGAGCAGAGCCCTGGCCACGGCCCTCCAAGCAGCTCAGCTATCCTCTGCCACTTCCCTGCCCCAGCCCAGGGAACTGAGCCTCTACCAGCTCTTCTTCAATCACCTGTGAGTGTCCTGACTTCCCCAGGGCCTGCAGAAGCCATTGCTGTTCACCCAGAAGACTGGTGGGGGGGCCAAGCAGGAAAAGCAGGATTCATTCTCCTTCCAAGCCCCCAGAGGCCTCCTGTCACATACCTGGAGCACCTGGTCAAACTCAGGCTTGGTCTGCTTGAGATGCCGCAGGATGGGGAAGACCGTGAGCACCGTGGAGAAATCATGGCGAATAATGGCCTTCCGGGCAGCAGACACAATGTTTTCCCCCTCCAGCATCAGCCCATCCAGCGCCTCCTGGGAAACAGACCAGGATCCAGTTCAAGAAATGGCAGGGGGCTGGAGATTTAGCTCAGTGGTTCCGGCGCCTGCCTCACAAGCGCAAGGTCCTGGGTCATGAGTTCGATCTGGTAACCACATACAATGCTGGGCGTGGTGACTCACGCCCACCAACAATCAACCAGCAATCAGCACCACATACCACAGTGCCAAGTGTGGTGGCTCGTGCCTGTCATCCCAGCACTCAGGAGGCAGAGACAGGAGGATTGCTGAGTTTGAGGCTTGTCTGAACTATATAGTGAGCTCAGGGCCAGCCTGAACTACAAAGCAAGACCCTGTCTCAAAAAAAACAAACAAAAAAAAAGAAATGGCAGGGCAGGGAGGTGGCTCCCAGGGACAGTGAAGGTGCATTGTGGGTGAGGGGAAGCCAGTGTACTGTGGCAAGAGGTGGGGGGATGGGAGGTCCTGAGTACCCTCCCAGGACAGGTCTCAGGCTATGACCCAGTGGCTGGGGCTAAGGGCTTCGGACAACAGGCATGCACCACACTCAGGATTCTACAGTAATAGCTCTGCTGGCGCTGCTGGGCAGGGACCCCAGGCAGGCAGGGACCACAGGTGGGCCAGGACCCCAGGCAGGACCTGTATCAAGGAGTCAAAGGTTTTCTTCTGATGATGCTCAGGGATGATGTCCATCAGCAGCTGGTACTCGCTCTGGGTCAGCTTGATGAAGGCACTGACACAGTGGATGTAGGCATCGGTCTCCACATCTAGCATGTCATCTCTCCCTGGGGGGACAGCAGTGCTCCTGAGCTGCTGGTCTGGTGGCAGCTGTTCACCCTGCTGGAGGGGCATGGATCTCCCAGCTCCTGCCCTGAAGCCCAGGCTGACAGTGGGTGGGAAGCGGGAGAGGGGACTGTTCTGGCAGGAAGCGACAAGGACTCTGGTGGGCCCACCAGGTTCAGGGGAAACTGGAGCTGAGTGCAGTCTTCACCCTGGCTTCATTCTCAGTTCTGCACAGGCAGCGTTTATGGCTCCAGCGCATCAGGTCTTAGCAGTGGTGGAAGGACACAAGAGGAAGAGCCCTAACTAACTCAGCTTTTTGGATAAGCATGTCTAACCCCAGCACTGAGGATTCTCATCTGGGAAGCAGGACTGGGGTCCTCTACCTGAGAAGATGGTGGCTCTTCGAGGGCCACCCCAGCAGGCCTTCTGGAACACACCCACAGCCTGTGAGGCTGGCAAGCCTGGGGTCTGAAGCTAAGAAGAGGTAAGTGAGCCCCAAGGAGGAGAGCTCGGCTGTTAGCTGCCCTGGGAGGAGATGGCACCCCACTCTTGGGAGGCCCAAGCAGGGCACTACAGACAAAGCCAGCACAGAACAGCTTGGTCCTATGTGCCGAGGGGCAGGTTCCAAAGCGTCAGATGTTAGCACTCTGCCCTCGAGGCCACCGCCATCCCTGCTGCCTGCTTTGCAAGCAGTGAGCAGCAACTTCTCCCTGGGGTCCAGCCCGTGAAGCAGGCATGCACTCCCATCTCCACACAGGCAGAGACCCAGTCCCCACAGAGACCAGACCGAGTGCCAGTGAATGTCTGGTCTGTCCCTGGAGCTGAGCAGGTCCTGCTGGGCAGGCAGGAGTAGGCCATTGGGCACTGTGGCAGAGGCAGTATCGGCAGCTGCCTCCAGGCTGGGCTAACAGTACTCACCAGCCAGTGGCCCGTGCCTGTCGTTCAGGGCCTCCGACAGATGCTTAGCTCGGAAATCATGCTCGTGACCTAGCAAGACGTCAGCCGCACAAACACAAGCAGCATTTATCCAAGGCCAGGCAATGGCCTCTCAGAGTATGGGAAGAAGCCCTTGATCTCCAGAAGGGGAATGTGAGATGGGCACAGGGATGGGGCATTTGGAAGGGCTCCAAGCCCCTCCTCTGCCTCAAACCACCAGAGGAACAGCCATTTCAAGCCTGACTTGCAGGAAGTGCCCAGGACCATCCCAGGCTGCTGGCTTCCCTGAGCCTAGGGGCTAAAAGAAGCTGACCAAGGTGGGTCTGCTGCTCGGCCTCAGGGGGTCTCTCTGCCTCTGTGTGTTTGGGGAGAGACCCTATGAGAGAAATGGCATGCTGGCCGACTAGGGCAGCCAGGCTTTGCCTCCAAGGGTGACCCTTCTGAAGGAGGGCTGGGTCCACCAGGGCAGCTAACCTGGGTGTCCTGGCCTGGCGGGAGGGAGCAAGGGACATGACCAACGTGTCCCCTTGCTATACACATCCCCTTTCTGAAGAAGGGGGTGGCCAGGAGACCTCGGCCAACATGGTCCTGCCACTGCTGGTCTCAGCGTGAAAGGGCTGCCCCAGTGCAAAGAGCTTTCCTTGAGTTTACACAGGAGACGAGGACAGAGACAGGGAAGGGAAGTGGGAAGCCTCAGGGAGGGCAGAGCTGCCATCAGCCAGATGGGACCAGGACAAGGGTCACAAAACTCGTCCCTATGCTTGCTGGGGCCTGAGTGGCATCAGGGACTTGCTGCTCCCACCCTGCCCCCTCAGGGTTTCTCCCGAGGCCCTCCTGGGGGAGGCTCTGCCCTGCCAAGTGAGTAGACACACAGTGGAGGAGGAGGGGGTGGGAGGAACACAGGGTGATTACCTTCCAGAGGAATGAGGTTAGAGCCCCCCTTTTTCCCATCTAGACCATGCTGGGAATACTGTTTCAGAAGGTTCTGAGCCTTACGGATCGTCCCTGTCACCAGAGCCACACAGAGAGGAGATAAGAAGACCTAGGAAATGAGTGAGAGAAAACAGCAGCGGCCCTCCACCTGCCCAGCCCGTGCCCACCCCACAGCGAGCATGCCCCTCTACACCTCTCCCAGCAGGCCCAGCCCCAGGGCACTGGAGACCTTAGCGGTAGGGAGAAGCATGTCACTCTCCCTTCTATTGCTAGCCCTCACCGTTTTGGGTTTGAGTTCACTTTAGGAAGGTGCCTGAGAGTAAGGTAGATAGAGATCCACCAGAAGTTAAAAATAAAACATTCTGTGAGCGTGGCATTTCAATCCGCATGGATGGAGGAGCTGGTGGCAAAGCTCTCACACCTTGGAGGGCATGAGCCAGCTGGCAGAGCCTGGGGGCCCCAGAAGGCCGGCTCCGAACTCCTGAGCATGCTAAGTGTGGAGACTCAGGGCTAACAGCAATCCACAACAAGCAGCCCCTGTGAGTCGGTGACAGGGGACTGAGCTTCCCGGAGAGGGGGACTATGCCCCAAATGGAGGCTCTGAGACCCAGAGATAGTTGTTCCTATACCAGGGGAGTCATTCAAGCCACCACAGCACAATGGGAGCAAATCAAAAAGCCAGGAAGGGGCTGAGAAAAGCCACCGTTAGGAAGGAGAGCAGGAGAGTGCACATGCTCTTGGCATTGGGGGGAAAAAAGAACAGTTAGTATCACAAGTGAAAACAATCCAAACCAAACCAGTGCACCCACAGCCTCTGGTCAGCCACCTCTGTGGGAAGGAGACATCTTGGGGTAGAAAATGTGGGCACATAAAATAGGACTTGAGCAGACAGGTCTTGCCGTGGAGTCAAAAAGTGTGCCTGGGGAAGACAGGCAACAGAGGTGGACAGAGAGCCACCAGAAGTCAAACTACAGAGTCTGCTGCATGGCATTTTAATCAGCGTGGACTGAGCTCAGCCTTTCCCAGAGACCCCTCGCCTGTCCATGTGAACACAGCATGGCTGAGTCCTGGTAACTACCCCTGAGGCGTGGGAGGCAGGGCCGGCCCAGCTGGCTCATCTTTCTGTCTGCAGTGAATTAGCTCTGATACCCCAGGCCAGCTGGGTTGGCCCACTCTGCCTCCCGTGTTGGCCCCCTCAGTGCATTCCTACTAATGAGTGAGTGAATCAGATTTTTACCCCACAGCAAACCAGGAGCAGGTGGGCTACCTGCCCAACAAGCGGCTAACAGGTGTGTTGGCGTGGAGAGCATCAGAGACAATGACCCAGCAGCCACGGAGCCCACCAGGCACCCAGTTATGGGGCCAGTGCTGTAGTCAGTGTCCCATCTCAGGGGAGGGCTCCCTGCTCCTCTCCTCAAGAGCCAGAACAGATGTCCCAGCAGCCTAACCTTCTGGTTGGCTTTTAGCCCAAGCCCACTAGTTCCCATCAACTCTCAAAACCCTGAGAAACCTTCACGGCCAGAGCTTCCTCTTGTGTCTCTTTCTGCACCAAGAACAGATTAGGTCCCTGGTGAGCCCTGAGGTCAGATCCTTCTCCCAAAAGGCCAGGGCCCTGAGTGGCTGGGGTTACTGCTAGGGTGGCACAAACAGTGTTGGGGCTGCCAGTGGGCCTGGCGGAGATCAAGGAAAAGTGGGAGTGAGCGTGGAGAGGCTGAGCCCCAGGCAGACCTGCAGCCTCACAGCTCCTAAGGAGGACAGCTCCTCCCTCGCACAGGCACAGAGATGGAGTGCCAGCCACGCAGGCAGCTGTGGCCTGGCAGCCTGGGTTAGTAAAGTCAGTTTGCAGCAGGTTCTCTGGAGAGAAGGGCAGGATATCCACCGTGGGGAAGGAGACAGTGTGCTTCCTGCCGGGGCCACCGGCTCAGTCCTCTCATGCTCTGCTACTCACTTGCACCCTGAGGGCAGCCTCCACTTGTCATATCCCCAAACCCTACGTAAAGGCCTGAGGAGGAGGTGATCTGGCTGGATGTGAACAGACACCTCACTCTCCGAGGACCTAGAAAAACAGGTGTGGGTGAAGGTGAGCCCTAGACAGTCTGCTGTCCTGAAGGCACCTCTGCAGACCACACTCCAGGAAGTGTCTGCAGCAGCCAAGAGGCCGGGGGTGGGGTGGGGGTGTCTTCCCTCTGGGTGCCACTTCGGCACCCCCCACCCAGCACATTCAGACTCTCCTAGAGCCAAGGGCAGCAGCTCCGGAGGCAGGGATGGTCAGGCTCGCTAAGCCCTGGCTGACACAGACACTTCACCTGGGACACAGACTGTGGGGAGTGTAAGGAGGGCAGGAGGAGCAGAGAACAGGCTGCTGAAAGGGCACCGACCGCCCCTGGCCTGGAACTCCCGCCCCAGTCCCTCCACTCACTTCCACAGTCACTAACTTTGCATCAAAGCCCAGAAGCCAGTTCAAGTCCTTCCAAGAGGATGGTCTAGGATTTCGTTCCTTTCTGAATCAACTGTGAAGTTGCAAACTTCCTCTTCCACTTCACAGCTGGGAAGAGAAGGCTGGAAGGCCAGCCTGCCAACCCCACTGTTTTGGTTGCAGCAGCATGGCTGACTTCCTGGCGGCACAAGGGAGGGTGGGGAAGGGGCCCAGCAAGTGGCTCTGCCCAACAGGTCTTATTCCCCTGCCTCAGGAGGGATGATTGAGCAGGTCTGTGACCCCCACCCCATTTCAAAGACATGATGTAACCCCCAGACTGGACTATTAGGTAGAAGGAAGAGCCTTGTTCTAAAGGAGCTTGCTGGGAGGGCAGAGATCTGCTTTTTGTCCTATGTACCTATACCTGAGGCTACCATAAAGACAAACTCTGGAAAGGTTCTGCTGCTACTGATCATGGGGTGGAAAAAGCAACCCAGGTCCCAGGCACCCTTTGGCTGGTACTGAGACGGGCCAGGGTAGGGGCTCACCTGGCCGCTTGATTGGCTTCTTGGTGGGTGTGTCTTTCCTCTTGTTGGGGATAGCAGGGGAGTAGGGAACCCCAGAGGAAGAACTGCTTTTCCGGAAATGCTCCTTTAAGCCCTTGATGGAGCGGTCTAACTGGCTGGAGCGTATCTGGCAGTAGACATTCATGAAATCTGAGGAGAGACAGCAAGAGCAGATGGTAGTCTGGGTCCCCGCCTTTGCTTAACAACAGGGCAACAGCAGGGCCCAGTATGGCTGCGTGGTCACCCTTCCCAAGACCTATTCTGCCTCACAGCCATCATGAGGACTCATCTCAAGTCAAGCAAAGTCAAAGAGGAAACTTTTCCACAGTAGAATTGATAAATTATTTGTAAGTTTTTAATTTAAAAAATTTATTTGTGGGCCAGGGAGTTAGCTCAGGGGTTCTGGTGACTGCCTTACAAGCTCAAGGTCACAGATTTGATCCCTGGTACAAAAATTTTGTTTTGAGGGGCCGGAGGGTTAGCTCAGTGGTTCCGGCGCCTGCCTCGCAAGCGTAAGGACCTGAGTTCGATCCCCGGTTACCACATATAATGCTGGGCATGGTGGCTCACGCCTGTAATCCCAGCACTCGGGAGGCAGAGACAGGAGGATTGCTGAGTTCGCGGCGGCTTGCCTGGGCACCATAGTGAGCTCAGGGCCAGCCTG